>DWME01005869.1:0-14348 GCA_018244795.1 Parelbella ahira ahira | reverse complement strand
GGAGTGACAATATACGCAAAGTGGCTAGCAGTAGTTGGATGCGAAGAGCTGAAGATTGAGCTCAGTGGCGTGCCATTGGAGAGGCCTATGTCCACCAGTGGACGGAACTAGGGTGATGATGAAGAAGATGATGATGATGTTTATATATTCTAACAATTTTACAATGTATATTAATACTATAAAGAAGTAATTTTTGTGAGTTTGTACGTAGGAGGTAATATATGAAGCCACTCATCCAATTTTACTAATTGTTTCACCAGTAGAATACAACGATAACACTGAGTGACATAGGCTGTATTTTATTTTAATAAACAGTAAGCGATCCGTACTAAAACCCCCATAAAGTAACCCAAAGGGTAATTTTATTATAAGACCTATAAAATTCCTTACATCGCGCCACTGCTAAAACTACTGATCATAGAACAAAATAACGGATTACGGTTTTCTAGAACAGTTATTTATCTATAGGAACTGTCACGACAACATATGAATGTCTAACTATTATAGTTATGGTACCGTAACATTTTTTTTATTTTAATATCCGAATTAAAATGCCGCTACTTACTGGACAAAACAGTACATTTGCACCTCGGTATTAAACCTTCTAAAATAAATTCTCTCATATTCAAGACTGGTTTAGTATCTGTATATTATTTTTTAAATTATTCAATTCGCACATGCCTTCGAAACATATCAGGAAGTTAAAATGTTTTTGGAAAATTATGATTATTAGACGATGTTAAACTGGTCATGTTATCAACAATTTATTATTCCTTATAAAAATAAGCCACTTTATGGGCACAAGTAGTAAATATATGCGAGTTTTTAAATACCGGAATATTAATCCAAACTAATTCAAGCAGTTTTATTTTTTAAGTTTTTGCGAAGCCATGATTTGGAATGACAACATGAAGTCAGCTAAAAACAAATAGTTTATACAAATACCGGAATCCGAGTCATGATTTAAATGTAAACTAACCTAATCTAATCCAACAAAAAGAACCCAACCGAGCCGAATTCAAGCTAACCTATACCTAGATTCTGGAGTTATAGGCAATAATTTGTTATATATTTTTTACGTGCCAATAAATATATAATTGTTAATAGTTTATAAAGGCACCTGTGATGGGGGCGGAAATGCCCGTCGCGGCGGCGCGGCGGCGAGCGGCGGCGCTCCTTGTGGTCGGGCGAGCGGCGGCGCTCCTTGTGCTCGGAAGAGCGGCGCCGCTCCTTGTCGGGCGGCGAGGAGGGCTGCGTGCCGGGCGGCGTCAGGCACATCTTGCGGTAGATCTCATTCACCTGGATGCGCAGCTCCTCGTTGTGCAGCTCCTTCATCCGGCCCGTCCAGAACACTATCCACTCCGGTTTGAAGTCGTGCTTCGACGGATCCTTACCCTCTGAATCGACAACATAACACTGGTTAGATTACGAGATTTTTTTCATCAATATTTTATTTTTAAATGGCCTTGTCATATACAGTTTTAGTTTTGAAATCAGGACAAGCGTGATGGATCTGTGTCTCTTACCCGCTTGGATCTCCTTGTACCGACGATTCCAGAACTTCTTCCACTCCTCGGGGTAAAGCGGATGCTTCTCGGGATTTTTCTCGTGGTAGGCCAGCGACTTCTTCGCGGATTCCTCGGCGGCCTGGCGCTTTTCTTCCACCAGTTTCATCTTGTATTCGTAGTTAGGAGCGCGGGGTGCCGACTGTTAATATAAAAAATACTTTAGACAATATCAGTTAAATCTATGCTCAAATACAAAATTACTATGACTAAAGTACATAAAAATTAAATAAAACATCGACAGCTGCACGTAAATTAAACATAAGAACATCAAAATACTATAAGAATAGAAACATAATGTAACTATTTAGTCCTCATGTGCTGGATTATACGATTGGTACAATTTGAGCTGAAGTAATCCACTTCACACCCAGACCTATAACTCTGGGAAAATGCTGAAACTATCCGACAGAGAACCAAGGTCAACGATATAGCTCAAAGTGTTAGCCCGGTGACGTGGCTACGGGCTGATTCTGTCTGTTTGCCGAAGTACAATCAATCAATCGGTGGAATAAGCGAGTTCTAGAGTAGAGACCACAAACGTAGTGTAGGTCGCCCTCCGGCCCGATGAGATGACGATCTACGAAAGGCTGCAGGCAGAAGTTGGATGCCACAAGACGAGAACAGGGCCCAATGGCGCTCATAAGGGAACGCCTATATCCAACAGTGGACTGAAATACACTGATATTATTGTTGTTGTGTTGTTGAAAATTATTTTAAATCAAATAATTCAATTAAAAGCATTTTGTCGTCTTGCAGTTTTGATGGTTAAAAATGAAAATGAGGGAACATCGGTAAATTTATAAATGTGAAGAACGTCAGTTCTGTAAGGATACAGATATTTGGCGCTCCCTTCTGTCTATTTAAGAAATTGACGTGACGGTAAAAGTAATTCCAAAATTTTAAAAAAATACCTTGCTCTCAGTCGGTTTGCCTGCAACGTTTCTGATGAAGTACTTGGAGCGGTAGGCAACGGGCGAGTCACGCCCCTTGTACGCGTACGGTTCGAATCGCGGCTTCTGACCATGATATTGTTTAGGCCTACAAATTTAATAAAAATAGCATTAAATGCTTTTTTAGTAAAAAGAAAATTGTTAAATGCATTGTATTCAATAAAATTTTTAGCTAAACAGGTTGCAAGTAAATTTCTAAATAGCAATCCGTTTCCTAATAAGTTTTAATGTTCAATATTAAAATACATGTTATTGTTAAGGTCGATAATATCTCGAAAATTCGCTGTTCGTAATTTATTGCATATACCTAGGCATACATAGAATATTGTTACGGACGTATCTAGAAACTCCGCGTTGTTGATTATGTATACATATACAAATGTAGGTACACAGGTATACGTAAAGAGTATGGTTCCGAACAAACCTAGAAACTTTGCATCGTCGGTTATGTATTGGAAACATCTAGATGTACATATAAGACTACTTACTTAACACGACAAGTGAGATTGAACCTTACGATTATTCAATTAAGGTCGATTACCACTTGGCGCCCGAGTTGTTTACAATAATAATACGGCAGACATGTGGACGGCGCTTGCTTTCTGCAAGGTCATTATCCTTTCGCGATTTATCTAGAAGCCCTGAAACACTATATAAGCCGTGTGGGCGCAGCAGGTGGACCGAGTACAGTTTTAGAAGCGATCAAGAGCGATTCAACAAGCGAAGTGATTACTGCAAATACCAGCGATACAATAGAAAGTCAATAAACAATATGCACACTCTGAGAGCATCTTTTATTCGTCATACGATACAGTACATCGCATCGTGTCAACAGCCAATGTACGTACCTAGACGTAACATTATAATCTTAAAAGCTTTATCGACAACACTAAGGAGCTATTAAAAATGAAAGTGTACTTGTGCGAGTGGTCGTCTCGGGGGTCTTTCTGCGAGATCCGCTCCAGCTCGTCGCTGAGGTCCGACAGCGACTCGACGGAGGGCCGGTGGCCGCGCCGCGGCGTGCCCGTCGGCGAGTGCGCCTGGAACATTCTGCGCATTAGGCCACGCCCATCGCCGCACCGACCAATCTATTGACTGGTCGAACGAACAGACTCATATAATGTATTTATCATTATGCATATTAGACATAATAATAAAATAATAGAAAACTTTATTCAATCTGTAATAACAGTTGCAGTTTACAATATTTTTGTATAATACGAAAGAATAGGTAGACATTACGATAGAAAGGGCTAAAACTCAGTCTTTGCCGTGGGCACTGGGCAGCTACGAATGACCCACGACTGCTGATTTTCAGTGAGGGCCACTTTTTCTCGTTTACACGAAAGGGACTAATGGATCAACGGAGAAGACACTAACTCGGAGAAATAAAGAAATGATTTTATCGTTTATATGTTTAAGTAACAATATTTCTTTGTCATTACACATTTCTTACATTGACTATACATTAGAAACTTTTTTGTTACTAAATTTCATTTTATTTAAGAACACCATACTTTTATATACTTACGTTCATATTAGCTTGCGGTCTGGGAGGGGCGACAATGGGAGGTGACGGATCTTTATTTCTACGAAAAAAACCGCCCAAAACATTAAATATTTATAGCGAAACAAAACACAATTATAAAAAAAATCTACATTTCTAAATGGTTAAAATAAAAAAACAATAATCGACCCATTTATCATTCCATTCTTGGAATATGTATTTCCGAAATGGTTAATTTTATCTATTGGTGACTTAATAACTAATATAGCTAATAATAAAGGAAGTATCAAAAAATGAAAAACATACCAGAACAAATTTTGAACCTCTAAATTTGTTTCGATACTATAGTACCCAAAAAGTTATTAAAATATGAACGGTAACTGTACTTACCCGTGTCCTGCTGAAAAAGAAAAAAATGATATCACATTTTACATAAGAAAAAAAAAAGTTTCAATAAATTTGCAAGTTACTATAAAATGATTTACATGCTTTCTGTGGAGACTTCTTTAAATTTTCATAAAAAAAAATTCTTCCTAGACATGCTAGCTCCATCTTAGGACGCATCTGCGCTTACCACCAGGCGAGATCGCGGCCAAACGGTAGCATACCATAAAACAAAATGAAAGCTATGTAAATATCAAAATGAAACAAACTCACTATTCTTGAACAGCGTAACGATCAAGTCTGTGTCAACCACCTCCTCGAAGGTGCAGTCCTTCGTTTCACAGAAATGTCTACCCTTGAAGATCCACTGGTGTATCCGCTCTCTGTGCCAAAATATTACACCCTTGTACTTACGAACACGACGTCGCTGTGATATTGCGAATAATTATTACTGTATTAACTTCTATTATAATGCTAATTTTGGTTTTTGCACATAATTATATCATCATTGAATTACTCTTTATCTATACTACTCAAAACAAAATAGGGCCTATCGTACGATCATCTACAAATACTCTTTACTGACGAAAGTAAAGTCAAGTTTTATAGTGACGAGAGACGAGAAGGAGAACGTTTTTCAGAACCAAGCATCCATGAAAATTGCCGTTTTGGGGATCTAAGAGGAAAGTCCAAAAGGTACAAGTGTAAGTAGGTCCTTTAATCAGTTTCGATTCTAGTTGACACTTAAACGAATATTATATATTATTATATTCTTAAAGACTGCAGTAGCCAAATTCACAGATTTCAGAGTACAAAGGCTCACCACCTATTCTACATTTTGAGACCTAAACGTAGTGACACGTGAGAGTGTACTACACTCCTCTCACTACCCTTTCGGTATTTCATCATCATCACCATCGTCAGTCTGTCTCAGTCCACTGCTGGACATAGGCCTCCTCCAATGAGCGCCATCGCGCCCTGTCCTCGGCTTATCGCATCCAGCATCCGTCTGCAGCCTTTCGCAGATCGTCATCCTACCGGGTCGGTCGGCTTCGGTATTTACAGACGTAAAATTGCATTCAAAGTACAAAAGCTAATAGAGGTTGTGATGTGATAAGGTAATGTAGAAAGGAAGCCCTCACTTGTCTTTATCGTACTCGTCCTTTTCGATGTTGACGGGCGTCATGCGGCCGTACTTCTCGACGATACGCAGCGCGATGCGGTTCATGATGAAGATGACGCCTTCGCGGTACTTGCTCTGCGCGCGGTACGGCTTCAGCAGCCGACAAGCCTTCGGGAAGTGCCGCTGCTACGGAACCGCGCAATGTTACTTCATTAAATTTAAATCAGTTTTCCTTTATACGCAAAAAAAAGATTGTGTGATATATCAAAACCTATAATAGTACAAAAGAATCTTACATATACAGTATTTTAAAGAAAATCAGTTATCTAATACACAGCGTGAACACTCACAAGGAAATTGTACCGGTGCCAGTAACACGTCATGTGGTTGACGATGGTGCGCGGGTGGCCCTGCTTGGAGCACAGCGTGCACGTATAGCTGGGCTCGTAGTGTGACTTCTCCGGCGGGTGCTCCACTAGATACTCCACGCCGATCAGTGGAGCTCTACGAACATGTACTTATTAACTACTGAACGGTAGGTAACCAACAATAAATAACTTTAATTGTATATACTTTAAAGTATAATAATCTTTAATAGTACAATAAAACTATAAATATATATATGTATATATATTGTCCTATTCAAATCCACACTGAACACAATTATCAAACTGATATGAATTTTAATCAGTTGTTTGAAATTGGAATAATACATTTAGTTCAAAGGTCCCTTACTAAATCCGTTACGTAAACGTGTAAGAGGATTAGTTTGAAATACTGCAGGTTGACATACTTCACGGTATCCAAAACGTCCTGTATGTGGCAGCGAACACTTTTCAGCTTGTTATATTTCAAGTCTAATTCTGATGGACTTTGGTTGAATAGCTCGACTTCTTCCGCCATTTTCTGGAGCACCTTCTGAGTCGCTGTTGTAATGGAATTATTCGATATATACATTGTCCTCTAAAACAGTCCAAATAACCAACATTGTTTCACCAATTCTAAACTAAAAGTGTTTACCTCCGAGTTTGTTGGAATTTTCAGTTTGCTTGTACGGGTGGTCCCTGAATATTGACAGCGGCCACACCGTCCTCATGGATAGTTTGGTCTTGTGTTTCTTCCCGGAAATATGTGTCTGGAAATTCAATTAACAATATAAACGCTAATACATTTCCACACCGCCAAATAATAATATTAACAAATGGCTACTACAAATTTGAAGGGATGTAAATTAGGCTACAGTTCCGTTATAATATAAACAATGCAGATTACGAGTATTGAGACGTTATAATACAATTACCTAATGACAACTAATTACCGAATTTCATTGATATAGACAATTTTTCAATAAAAAAAAAGTTAAATTACCTGCAAAATCGTCTCCCCGCTGCACATAGCCGAACAGGGATAGCACAGATATATCCACTTGCCAGACACATCGCGGCCCCGCCGCTCCACCATGCACCGGTAGCTGTCATCTTCCACTCTGATCTTCAAACTGTTCAAGTGATCTAAAAACTCTTGTTCGGCCTGCAATATAAAAAATCGAGATAAACACAAGTAATAAATATTTATGTTGCTTTGAAAGAAGCCTGCAGTGACAGCATCATTCATCATTTTGCCGAAACAATATTTTTAAAACTCGAATGTCACAATTTTTCACCGGCAAACTTCTAGGATAATATTAATTCCATGAAAGTGGTGGTAAATTAAATACATTTCGTCGGACGACTAAACCTAAAAACTTTAAAACTTACGCGTACCCATCAGAAAGAATCGGTAAACAGTCGTTCACGTTGTGAACATGCATCGTTATAGGTAAATAAAAGATACAATCGACATTATTCATAAAGATATTATATTTATTAATTACGAACTTTTAAGTGTCCTCATCTTCATAGTTATACTTACCATGGCAGCGAGACAGTCTCAAGGCAGCGCTTACATCCAAAGGCATGTCATATATTGGACGTTATTTTCTTTTATTATATACGATATAAATAATGCACGGAAAATCTCAAGAGTAGTAATCCACTTGTGTGATGAGCCAACAGTAGTGTTTGTTGTCTCGCTGATTTGTGTTACTTGTTCCAACGACGAGCTAATTGTCTCTCGATGGAAGCATCTCTCGAAATCTCAATTTTTATACCGCAATTATTCTTCATGGTGGACCAAAGCGATACTCACAGCGCGATAGTGAAAATCCACAGGATATGTCTTTGTAAGCGATTATGAATAAAATCATTACGGTAGATCATGTTTCATCTCGATCAATCGATCACTAATTATATTTTGCCTCTAGACGCGGCAATATCAATGATGCAAAAAAGGTTCAACATAAAAATTCAATTATTGAATATTTCAGATGTGTTCTAAAAGTTTATTGCCTGACCTAAATGCAGGACTTAAATAACCTATAATCACCAAATTTTATAAATAGTAATAGCACTAGTAGTAGTAGTACTCTTTATTGTACATCAAAGTATCATAAAGATAAATAAATACAGACAAAATAAACATAATTGTAGATTGTACAATAGGCAGCCTTACCACCTTTAACGATCATTGCTTAAAAAGATTTTGCTGGTGGAATAAGATAATCCGAAAGAAAATGTGTTTACGGAGAAAATAGAGTTTATTATTGGTTTTCTCTTAATCAAGGAACCGTCTCAAGGCACTTTGAATGAGATTACCATTGTTTATCATGATCTTTGACCTGGATTAAAGTTTAAACAAGGGGGATGGTTGGCACAGCCTCAAGTATAGCAAGGATTTGCTCTAATCAATATCAGGCTAAAAAGGCCTATTAAGAAAATTATTGCAGAAATAGTAGAAAATGATGTTAAAAACTTAGAGGAAGATATGCATCTAAAAAGGTACTTAAAAAATGGTTAGATGATCAAATAATACAAGTTTTTTTCATATATTATGCATAATTACTTAAGCATCTTAAAGTGTACCAAGTCCTCATTTGTTCATCTTTACCGAAATAACAGTTTTATAACTAGGTATATAACATTGTCATAATTGATGAGAAATGTCTTGCACATAAAAATATCTATAGGTTAAGAGAAACTGTGGCTAGAATGATCCTCTACTCTCTGAATTTTATTGTGATGTTTAGGATGTGAAATATGAATAAAAAATTTACTATACATTGTAGAATTCACAGCTCCAATGCATCTTTAAACTCAATTAAAAATCAGATTAAATTAGCAAAACAGTATTTGATAGAAATTATGAAAAAAGCGATTTAAATTTAAAAAAATACTTTTTAACTTTTCGCCAAGGATACTTTCAGAATTAAGATACAAAACCCAAGTGTCTATTCTTGCGCTAATCATTCAGTTTATTCACAACTTCCTTAACTTGAAACTATCTTTCCTTTATCTTTCATAGGGCTGAATACTTTAATTAAACTTGTATTTTGATAAGAATAACTTGTCTGTATGTTTAATATTGAATTATAGCCATCAAAATAAATGAATACATTAATTACATAAATTTGTAACTTATCTTTTATTAAATTTTGTGCAGATTAATTTTGCCTCAAAACAATGACTTATATTCTTCATACTTTTTAATTTCACCCACAAAGTAAAGACACACACACAGCCACATATTTCAGATTCCACATATAAGATACATAGGATACTATGTATTTGACTTCAACATTGTGAACTTAATTATATTTATATAGTATGTCTAGTATTATAATAGGTGATATTGGTTATAATAGGTGATATGTTTTTGATCATTCTTAAAAACTTTTAGTCCTGCACAATTGACCAATATTCAGTACTAACCCAAAATTAATGGAATCAAGTATTAAATACAAATATTAATTGACAGATTTATTAAAATGTATTATTTAAAATGCCCTTCAATTAAATGTTGATGTTAATTGAGTTTGTATTTAGAAGCTGTATCAAAATAAAGTTAATAATTAATGAACAATTTATACACTAATTAGTGTAATACAATTAAAAACTATCAAGAAAAAACATTACAAGAAGTAAACCAAAAAAGTTGGTATGCTTGATTGGTTTTTATTGTCGCCATATTAAAATTCTTACTAAATCTGTCTGTAAATTTCTCTTTTATTATTCTGAGTTGAAAACTCATTAAACTAAAAGTAAGGAAATCATTAATATATCTCTATAAAATATTTAGGTATCAAACCAAATACTTAGACAAAAATTTAAGTGTGCACATAATGTCACAGTATTATATTAAACAAAATAATCAGAAACACAATTGTGGAAAATGCAAGTTATTATATTTAAAAGTATAAGAAAATGTAATATTTACCTTAGTGCTGGAATTGTCCTCCAGTTTCTTAGGCACTTCTGTAACTGTGTCCTGGTAGCCCTCTGCACCGGGAGGACAGTCAGGCAGATCCATCTTGATGCACTACACTTGACAGTTTATGACCGTAAATCGATCATAAACTCACAATTATCGATCACACTGTCACTTTTTCACATAAAATGTCTATCTTCTTAAACTTGATCCGTGCACAACTGTGAAACAAAACATGATCGTAAGAGGACTTCAATTAACAATGTAACTATGATATTAAATATTAATACAAACTGATACTTACATATTGCCAATATATTAAAATATATGTTTAAAATACCTGTAAGTTGCTGTAACCACAGAGGGATGAGAGCACACACACAACATTTCATTGCTGAATAAATTACCAAAAACTTACATGTATTTACTGTTACTAGTAACTAAAAGTTATAAGTAACAGTAAATATAAAGTTTTATTGTTTTCTTACTTTACAACTATACATTTTAAATAAAATGCTCTATAACAGTGTTGAGTTATTAAAAACTTCATCTCTTTATAATGGACTTTTCAACCTAAAATAAGAAAATGAAAAATATTGCGGCACAGAAACATTAACACTGAAGAGTGCTTTTGGCTTGGGAGTTTCATATTATAATACATAAACAGTAATGTGAGAATATGTTCATTGCACTCATAACTGTAGAACTGAACACATATATTGTATTGAGTGAATTAGCACTTTATATGGTGTAGACAGACATAACAGTTTATACAAGTGTGATCATGACCTAATTGAAGTAATTGCATTCAAAAGTACAAACATCCCTTCCTTGCTACTGAGCCGTTTCCTTTTCAATATATTTAGCAATTAAAATAAAACTACAAAATATATATAATACTTACTTACCAATCAGGTTAGGTTCCTTTGAACATGTTTTGCAGTATGTGTGATGAATAGACAATATAAACACTGTTCAATATGTAAAATGTAAATAGTTGCAGCAAAGTAACTACACTATCTATGGGAATTTAAAGAATTTTATGAAAAAACTGTTGCGGTTCAAAAGAACTGTTAAGAGAATAAAGTCAATTTAACATTTAGCGAACCACAGTTCACGAGATGTCCTTCTTTTTGAATCCATGTTACGGTAAATTTTAGTTGCATCCATTCCGTGATCTTGCAACTGACTCTTTTCTGTTCAAAACACAAAAAGCTTAAAATCGATACTAACCTGTTACCAATTGATGCAACAGGAACTACTTGTATAGTTCACGAAAATACTTGCTTACACACTTGTGAAGTAATACGGAGTACTAATGAATCTTCAACAAGATATCAGTTCCTATTTGTTCCATAATGTTGGCGTGAGTTAACATACCTAACAATCGCAGCCGAAGACATTGAAGCTTACAGCAGTAATCAAATGTCACTACAGAAAATGCAGATGGCGAGTGATATTCGAATAAGAGCCGTACAATATCTTGCTTTTGCTTAGCTACAAATTACCATAATGAAAATTAAACCACTGTTTTTATAAATAAACGAATTTTTGCATTGTTCTCGTTAATGTTTTGTAATTTAATCAATAGCAATATTATTATAATTCTTAACATTTAATGTATCATTTGTTTTATTAATATTTGTAGTGGCAATACAATCATTGATTGAAGTACAATTAGTAGTTTCTTTTTTTGAATTTCTGTAAGAAAATAAATGCAATTAAATTTTTAGACGAACAATATATACATAACTGGAATAAAATAAGACTTGACAAAGAGGGCCTAATTGCCAGGTCATAAAATTAAAAAAAAATTGACTTTGCGCTACCGTCATCCACCCTGAGCTTAGTATGACATAATATGTCAGTCAAGGAGAGTTTAGATGATATACCTATAATAGAAAAGGTTTTGCATGTGAGGTTCAAATCTCCGTCTAAAGAATATCTTACATATTATGTAAGATATAATATATTAGGGCAACACAGTTTATTGTCGTTATTACAAATTAGGGAGATTGACAACACAATCACACGAATTAGTATAATTATTATTTTTCTTCATGTGCCCTCTCGCCATGCATAAAGTTTAAAACCAAAAAGTGTGTAATCAATCTAGAACTATAAAATATATTCTTTCTGTCTTATCAGGCAGCGTTCAATTCACAGTAGATATGCCTACACAGTCTTGAGAAGATCATATTTAGATAACGCTAAGAGCTCGGAGCGTTAATATAATAATTATTGATAAATTAAAATAAAAACAGTAAAAATACAGTAATTTTAAGATTGAGTCTCATTTTTAGTTCATTAATAATGTTTTTCACAAATAACATAGGGTTGAAATTGAATTTATTGCAGATAGAAATAAACCAGAACAACGCAAGTTAAATAAAACGTAATTTTTTAACACTGTGATCTAATCTCAACACAAATGGAACCCGTTCAACGGACTTTACGGTAATCATATGGTTGATTAACTACACACATACAATATAATATTATTTACATACAAATTGAATATAACGCTCATTTGCGAGATAACTAATACATCTTATGGCAAAAACTATATTTTTCCGAAAACTGAATGCTTAAAATAATTGTTCTATGACTACTTTAAGTTCTATGACGTATTGCTTTCCAGGCCAACTCCTAAAAAGTTTTGTTATTAACATTTTACAATCTTCTCGCAAGTAAGCGATGTACGAAAATCGAAGTTTTGTATACCTAGATACAAATTAAATAATAAGGTACATTACAAATATATTTGTTCCAGATGGGATTCGAACCCACGAACCCGTGCAGCACGAACCTCAGAAATTATATCACTGAACTAAGGGGCCGATATTATGAAATACATAAACATACACTGAACTAAGACAGCTTGTATTTTTATTTAATATTATTAAACAAAACACATACGGACATCATGTATTAACATACGTATCTGTTTATCATTGTGTATAGATTTATTCAGATATTATTCTATTTGTTAGTGGTTCTCAATTTAGAATTTTCACCGTACCTATATATTTTTAAATTCCCTACATAAGGTGTCAATGTACTGTATCGAAGCATTTGTCAGTTATGTAACTATGCGACAGAAACATTTATTTCAACGGTTGGACTTGTAAACCTTCAAATTAGTAGCTTCTAGAAAATGGCGCAGCAGGAATTTGAGTTAAAGAACTGTGAACAAAGAATATGAGCTTAAGATGGGCGTTCGAGCACAACAAACCTTAATCTAAATCACGAATACTTTGCTCTACCTAATGTTTTTTTTAAATTAAGAAAATAGACTTAATTAAATTAAAGTTAATCACCACTTAAAGAATTAAAAAAAACACTATATCAAAAAACATACAGTTTGAAAACATCTATTAATTGTTTTCTTGAATTGGCAAAGATTATTTTATATTTTACAATCTGACAAAGACATATCTTCGATATAATGACGTGAATTCATAGATAAATTAGCTACAGAAGGTTTAATGGAAAAACATAAATTTAACATATTAAGCGCATTTAACAAGTCTTGTAACGAAATAGTAAATTTATTGACAATATTTTTTATTCTTAGGTCAAGAATCCCACGTAACGGCAAACGCTTTGTGGAGGATAACATCGGGCAAGTAACAAAGCACACTCGAAACTTTTCGCATTAAATCAAGAGGGCATTCACCGAAATGAGCATCTCGCTAATTAGACTCGAAGATTGACTTACAGGTAGGATTACCTGCAGTCCGCGTGGTGCGGCCCGCAAGGTTAGCCGCACAGTCCAGGCGCAATGGCTCCCGGGTGCGCGCGCTTCGCTAGTTTTGTCCCGCGCTTAATTTACTTTTACGCATCTATCTCTATCGTTGTATGCGCGGATTATGGAATCCCCATAGAAATTAAACTATGGGACACCAGCCGAACACCTTTAATACAAATGGTAGATGTCACAAACGAGTTCGGTTTAAAAGTGCTCGCAGAACATAATTTCTTGAACGACAATAACATAGCTTTTTCACCCTACGGTTTAATGGGAATACTGGTGGCCTTGTACGAGGGAGTGGATGGCGAGTCATCATACCAGATTCAACGCGGAATGCAATTACCTTGGAACAGGAATGTGATGAGAATAGGTTTTCGGGATATACATCGAACGTTGAAAGTAAGTGGTTAAACAATTGTTTAGTACCGCCAAAATTGATCGACATCTTTTGTGGGTATTTTTTAAATTGTATTTATGGGCTTAAATCGCGTATTATGTATTTCGGGTTTTCCCGACTAGTTTCGGACATACCTACACCAGGCCCTTCTTCATGAATATATTAAAAACTGTGCAACTATTTTGCATTCATATATATTATGATATCAGGGTATAAATATAATTAGTGAGTATAACCTGAATTAATTTTGCAAATATAAAATTTTATCTATCTGTCTATCTATCTGTAAGTCTGCCAACCCGCACTTGGCCAGCGTGGCAGACTACGGCCTTAACCCTCTCAATATGAGAGGAGACCCATATT
>DWME01005868.1:0-14350 GCA_018244795.1 Parelbella ahira ahira | reverse complement strand
TACGGTCATATGGTTTACATGTACCGGGGCTATTGTCGCGGTAAACTGCGGAGTCGGTGAACGTTGTGTTTTGTTGTCAAATTACATTCCCCTGCCCCCGTCCCCTCTTCCCACCTCACCGACCCTACCCTTACGGTTAACGATCGTGTGTACCTTATCGTTTACTTGTGGCAACGATCAGTGAACCATCACTTCTATTGATACTGCACTTATCCCGAACCATATAGTAAGATTTATTATACCGTCACATCACGTGGTGCGCAAAGACACCGAGTGCCAAATAATTGAATCCCTACAGACCTGGCGTACATCGTTTAGATTCATCGCTCTCTGCATGCATGCACTTCATTTTCCGAGATTTCTGATTCCCCCGTCAACCAGTCCGATGAACTTTCTGGTAAAGATAGGTGTGTTTGTGTTCCTCAGCACCTGCATTCATTAACATTCGCATCGGATATGTGTTTTGTCATTCTTCTATCTACCATTATTGTTTCAACCACCGGTGAGCGGAGCGTGTTATTTCAACTTTTTATATCCATATTCTTTTTCGCTCTTACCTCTTTTATTATAGTGTTTTTTTTCTTGATGTAACTAGCTTCGTCTCCAGTGATATGATTGCTCCTAAATTCACGACTCATTTACAGATTTGCTCATAGTGTTTAACATGATCGAGATAATGAGACGAATACCATAGAAATGGTAGCAATTACATTTTCCCTTGTTTCTAGTACCTACTACATATTTTCATTAGACCTTAGTTCTTTTCTATCATCGATAGTAAAACATTCGTATTGATAACAATTTGTCAGATACTAGGATAAGAACTCAGTGTTTATTAAGCCAACTTTTTATACAAGTTCTTATCGTGTCATTAATGATCATTTTATATCGTCTTCGTTTTACACTCCTCTGCTACGGGAATAAAAGGGGCAAAGCCACGCTAGCTAAGTGCGAATTAGAAAACTTCATATGCCTTTGAGAATATCATTTGAAACTAACAAAATATATTCACTGTTATTGTAGTGGTAAGAGGGTGCATTAAAGTTTAAGTAAATGAAAGACATTTTTAAAGAATTTGACTTCCTCATGATTCAAATATGAAATATGTGCATATTAAACAATGTTTACATGTCACGCGTGTAAATATAACTTCTATTTTTTTTTAAATACATATCAACACAAACCTTGAATCGTGCGGAAACATTACAACATTTTGTACTTAGGGGTTTATTTTAAAAAATGCATTCACGGATTTGAACTATATTTTTATCTAAATTCAATAGAAAATTGCTGATCTACGTGTATACGCCAAGCGGCCATCTCAATCCTCAGGAGTCGAATGGCATCTGCAAATGTGATTCAGACGTCACTGGGCGGCAATGGCTGTTTATGACCGGTACCTGGTCATTTCCTACACTTTACACTTAAAAATAGAATAGTATTAATTCTCCGCCTGACCTGTTGGTCCAGTGGACAATGAGTCTCACTGTTTAGCCGAGGTTCTTGGCTTCCGTTCTCATCCAGGACAAATATTTATGCGACGAGCACAAATATCTATTCTATGCCTAGGCGTAAAGAAATAATATCGGTATACATAAATATCAATATGTATGAGGGCATGTAAGTAATTATTCGGAGATAAGCTTTTCTTGTGACTACTTTGGGATAACACAACTAGAAACAGTTACTTTTGCATGTATAATGTTAGTAGGTGTCCAGAGTTCAATACGCCCGTGTTAACATAGGTCTGAATAAAATATTTCTTTCACAGATATTTATCACGCCAGCGGCAGATTTGCGATGCCAATATGTAACGGTAATCATTTGTCAAACTCCGATCTGCTTCATTGTTAAACAATGATGGACAAATAAGATAGTTTTTTCAGCATATCAATATCGGTTTGAGATATTTTTAACATACATACATATATGCATGTCCCTTAGGTCAATGTTATATTCATTTGGAACATCTGGCTTGTATCGTTGTAAATGGTTTTGGATATGCTTTGAATT
Source organism: Parelbella ahira ahira (assembly GCA_018244795.1). Taxonomy (NCBI): domain Eukaryota; kingdom Metazoa; phylum Arthropoda; class Insecta; order Lepidoptera; family Hesperiidae; genus Parelbella; species Parelbella ahira. The sequence goes on along the minus strand of DWME01005868.1, from coordinate 12,337 downwards.
ATATGTATATCTAATATCTGTTATTCGTTGATTTTCTGAATTATACATTCTTATTTACATCTTATTCGACGATATTCATAATATCGTTATTCCATCTGTTTTTTCCATACGTTTGCCAAGTCGAGGTCTCCACTCCAGAGCACATCTGCTCCAACGGCTATCGGTTTTGCCGCAGATGTGACCAGCCCATTGCTACTTCAGCTTGCTAATCCTATGGCCTATGTCGATAACTTTGGTAGTCTGTCGGATCGCCTAATTTCTGATGCGATCCTTCAGAGAGACGCCGAGCATAGCCCTTTCCATAGTTCGCTGAGCGACTTTAAATTGGTGAACCAGTCAGTGTCCACGTCTCGGCTCCGTAGATCAGGTAGGACGCACTCATTAAAGACTTTTGTCTTTAGGCTTTGTGGTATGGGTGATGAAAAGACTTGACGAAGTTTCCTATATGCCGCTCAGTGCCGTGCCATTGGAGAGGCTTATGTACAGCAGTGGACGGAAGTAGGCTGATGATGATGATATTTAATAGTTATTACTTAGGTATGTCGTCGCTCACTCACTTAGTAGGTACTGAAAATTTGGAAAAACAGCAACTATTACATGAATTATATTGTTATGTCATCAAGCCAGGCCCCTTATCGGTTAAGCAGGCAGTTCTTACTACTACATATCTCAATCTCTGTGAAGAACTGCCATGTTTCTTGTACATGCATCGATATCTCCATAGACGCATGCTGATTTGTGAGACCCCTAACATATGCGTACCTACAATATATTTTCTAATTTATTCTGCGTATAATTTTTTAGTTACTTTCCGTATTCCGATCTATAAATCCGATCTATATTAAAATACATCAATGTCTTTCTTAGAAGATAAGTTTAGAATGCTTTAATCATGAGCATGTTTATGCAAGGATTTTAAACTACGTTTAATTCAAGATGTACATTAAGAATTCACTTAGGAATGTACAAGTTTAGTATATCAGGTGTCTGGGTCCCGGAGCCGACGTTCACATATTTTGGATAGCTTTGTATGATATTGGTCCAAGGCATCGTTATCTATTATACCTGTATTTGTGGAGTCAATGGTTAAAAGTTGTATAACACTTTACAAAGTGGAAAATAATCAAATAAAATGTCCCATGTTTATAGTGTTGTATATTAAAACAGGTTTATCAAACTAGAGTTCATAAGCTTACATATCTATACTTATTCCAAAATACATAATCATACATAGGTTCCAATTCTAAAATCAGACATGGAACAAATACTGATCACGTCGTTATTTATTACTGATGGGAATCGATTCCAATACCTCGTTCAGCAGGCGGCATCACTAGCCAGTGAATGAATACGCCAGTCTTACTTGTTACATTAAAATACGTAAAATTCAGAATTCAAATTGATTATTTATTTATAGTATATTATATACCTACATTACATTTATTGCCGGAACTATTCCTTAGTTTTTCATAAGTTTTTATCACACGAGTACGATGACAATAATTTCTTATACATTATTGATTGAGCTCTGTCTCTGTCCAAATTGCTAGTTCGCTCGAACAAAGTAACAACTTTCAAAGTTTACTCAGCCTACTTAAGCATGCACGTCTCCTGATCGTAGACTTCCTAACTCCTATTTCGAGATTAAAAGTAGACTGCAAGTAAATTACTCGCGACGATACTAAATAGACCTTCGCTATTGTTATACCAATCCACTAATGTACTAATTTAAATTGATGGCGAAATGTTTCAATACACCCATATCGCCGCAGGTCATTTGCCTAAGTAAGAGACAAATAGATTATAGGCACTCGCATAATTTGTGTTTCGCGTCATTGCTATTGCACTTTTCATATTAAAGATGGTGATGATAAATTTGCGATGGAGTCATTCATTTATTACGTAATTTGTATGGCCAGTGACAGCTATGTCTGCAACTGTATTCGTGTACGGTATGATATTGAATATTTCCGTTATTTCGTTTCTCTCATTTGACTACGAGCTGACCCCGCGTTAAAGATTCCTTGATAATATGATAGCTAAAACAGTATTATTCCATTGTTTATTATTGAAGTAATACAGTCGATGTTAGAAAAACGCTTCCATATAGGCTCGTGGTTCGTAAGCAAAGAACAATCGTTATTACTTCCGATGTGACCATCGAGAACATTGAAAAATAATCTCATCAGTCAAACAACGTGGCTATCCGCAGACAAGAACATCACGGAATTGCCGATTAAACTATTTGAAGTGTTTACAAATGATATTCCATGGTGCCCCTCCGATGTTACGTCGGACATGATGACACGCGTTTAATTGTGAAATCACTAAACAAAATGAAATATACGTTCGGACGTTTTAATAAGAAAAAATAACCGTTGATTAAGTTTAAACGCGTCCGCGAGTTTTGCAGCGATATACGAGTACCTACCTATATGCATGAAATAAACTAATTGTTATATGAAGACGTTGAGTGATGGTTCTGTTGTTTGTAAACTGTTTATTTATTTGTTTTGTATTAACCTATAAATAAATATACGTTGCCTCGTTGGTCGAGTGGTTGCAAGCGCGAGTGCTCAGATCGGGAGGTCTTGGGTTCAAATCCCGAGTCAGGTACTGTATTGGATTTTTCTATTTAGAATTTCTAGTAGTGACTCGGAGTTTGCATCTGTGCCCGGTGTATGATAATAAACTCACCACCTATTCCATGGGACTTAAACGTAACTGATGAAACGTGCTAGTATAACACACTCCTCTGCCTATCTCTTCGAGGATGACATGCGTGATGTTACGTTTTTTTAATAAGTAGAGTATCATCTTATAATTATTTATTTATGACTATATAATTATTTATTTAATTCTTTTTCAACTGTATTTAGAGCCCTGGCCCAAGTATAGGTATAAAGTAATAAATATACATTCCGAAATAAAACGCAAATACCCTACAACTTAGCAAAGTTTCAAAAGTTAGATTGTGGTTGAACGCAGAAGGAGAAGAGTATTATTTCCGCTTCAGTGTTTCTGGACATCAATTGAAGTCTGAATGTGACGACGTATACATTATTTCATTTCTATCTTAATATGTGAATGCGTGGATTCTACGGACAACATCTATACACATGTGTATTATAATTATTGCTATAGAAATATATTTTTTCATACATTAAAAGATTCGTGTCTCCAGGCATCTTGACTCACGCGAATTTATCTATAACACAGAATTTACCAGTAACACATAGTTTGTTTTGTTGTCACTCGAGTTTTGTTCTAGTAGATAAATACGCTTGAGTGGAGCCGCTGGACATTGTATGTATCTATTATATTTTTGTGACAATCTCTAAGTTACTTAATATTTTTATGCTGCAAAAGTGGACCGCTGAGGGTTACGAGTACTGGCGTCAAACGCAGGTACTGTGTCCTTTCCTTTTCGCATTAATTTATGGTTGATAATGATAGTTGTTATGAAGTGGCCGGGTCCGCCCGCTGCGCGGGTAGAAAGCCCGCCATAGATGAATGCTCGCGCATCACCCACTTAACTGAAGCAATTAGCCGCCAATAATGATACACGCTGATAATACTTTTACCAGCCGTTTCCTTTGAGAATGGCTTGCTGGCTGAAAATCTTTACGGGTAACTGACTGATCGTGGAGACAATTTGAGCAGGTCCTGCGCACCTTATTTACAAGTATCTTTACACATTTTAAAGTTATTTTTCAAGCACGTCAGGTCCGTAAGGGTAGAGTGTTTGGCAGTCGTTGTTGTTTGCTTGTTCTGTAAAAGACCTGGTGTGACTTTAAACAAATACCTAATAAAAATGTTCTTATAGATAACTACTAATTTAATTAAACATTTCATTCAATAGAAATCTTATTAACGAGGAAAAAAGTTTCATGTCGATTATAAATCATTAAATCTTGATCACGATTTGCGCAGAACTTGATAGGTCTATTCGTAATGGCCATTAATTGATGTGATGTTGGGTCGAGATAGAAACAGAGATCAGATCCAATGCATTTATTGCATGTATGTACATACGAGTACCTACCCCTACCCCTTTGAAGTCGTATTATCGGTGTCGTGATGTCTGTTATCTTAGATTAATAGCTGTTGTCACTTATGTTCCCTGTTTCCGTTTTTTCATTACCTAATGTAGATTGATGCTGTACTTTGCATACTGCACTCACTAAACTTTGGTATCTATGACGCAATTTTTATTTACCGCTTTAGATATTAACGTATACCTAAAACACAAAATTGCATTGCACAAACGCAACATTTTCGTGAAGTAGGTACCCTCGCTGACTGTTTATTACCCCTATCGCAAATTTGGATAATTTTGATAAACTGTATCAATGAAGAAATTTTATGCAACTGCACCTCTGAACCTGAATCCTACCGTCACGTGAAATGTTTTGGTAATCAAACTGCACCAAAAGTATACATAAGCATGCGGATTTACACAGCATACACGAGTGAAATATAGGTACCTACCTATCTGCTTTGTCGCTAATTCAGAGTGTCGTTTCAGCGTTCTTTGCATAATGATTCGACTAGTACGATTACTATTACTGTTGTAGATCGATCATTAGTGGATATCTTATATAGCGTCACGGTTCATAGAACACGCGCTCGTATCTAAAATAATGTATTCATATATACCTGATGCATTTTTACGTACCCACTTACTTAGACTTTCAAATCCACTCCAAAGTAACAATTAATATGGCGTTAGAAGTTGCCACAGGACCTAGATACGTGTTACGAGGTAGCCCTAAGCGATTTCGGCCACGCGTATAGTGTACATAATTTTAACACTTCGTTTTAATGAGCCAGATGATATTTCAACGCAAAAGGTTCGATTCTGCATTCCGCACGACAACTTAAAGTCAATTATGGATGTTCGGAATAATACCGGGTATTTATGTGTCGATGTGGCGACGGATCAATCGGATTCGAAATCGGGTTACGCAGGCGTTTAGAAAAAACCCTAGGCTTAATTAAAATTAAAGCACATCTATCTATCGTATGAATTAAGTTCATATTATCTTTTAAGACTAGACACAATTGCATAATTTAATTAATTTACATTTAATTAATTTTACTGGTAGCAATTTATAATGTCTCTCTGCTGGGCAGTGCGCTGCCAATGTATGAAAGCCTTAATATTCATCTCTATCATTAAACGGATACGACTATTCGAAAGTAAGGAAACTTGAATTTTATCCAAAAGAACGATTTGACGAAGTACAAGTTGGATTAGCAGAAATGTTAGTGAGAGAAACATAAATAATGTGATTCTCTGCCTTAAAAGAATTATACTAGTACGTGTCACGAGGTCCAAGAAAACTAAAAAGTAGTAAAAAATATTTATTTAACACTATAAAGTGAGGACGCTGAGAGAAGAAGATAACTTGTCGCCGAACTAATCTATAATACGTATGGCTATTAAGCGGCTTACACGCTACCCATTTGAGATGTGTGTTGTATTTTTCAGAATTGCGGCCAAAGTTATAAAGATATCGGTTTCATTTTATACCAGTTATTACAGCAATGATACCGGCCGAATGTGTAATAAAAACTATGGTACATTTATATTTTTAATTCGACATAGTTAAATAATACATGGACGTTTTGTAGTGTAATTGTTACGGAACACAACGACGCTATGGCGCGTTACGCTCGGCGTACTTAATTTCGAAATTTATATTCGAATATATTTCGCCAAGTCGGTATAGTCTTTATGTCGGTGTGTAAGGCGGATTACACGTCTCGCTTCCATGCCGTATAATAATTATAATACATCTTATGAATATTTTTAGCGTTATCTGTGTAAAATGAGTACATTATAAACATTTTTCATCGCTGTGAAATTTACATATTAAAATGTTAATAACATTCCCGTAATGTTGTGTGGTGTAGTTTTGCATTTTTAAACTCCCTCAGGGTAAGGTGTCCGGATCTCATCGACTCGGCCGAGCTCTCGTGATGTTCGTAAAATTATTCTCAGCTGATGATATTGCTGATTTTGTATACGACTCCACATAGGAGCGTTCCTGGACGTTGCGTATTAATTTTTTAATTGAAAATATTAATATAGTAATTGTTCTGTCAATGTCGTCCATCCCTCTTTCCACGCGGATATTTTCGAATGAGAAATTATTAATAGTCCTTGGTTAGTTGCAATGAAGTTGTACTTGTAATGTAGATAGTTGTAATGAATTGTTCCATCACTATCATCATCAGCTTTTCTCAGTCCACTGCTGGACATAGGCCTCCTCCAATGAGCGCCGTCGCGCCTTGTCTTCGGCTTGCCGTATCTAGTATCTGCCTGCAGTCTTTCGCAGATCGTCATCCCACCGGGCTGGTGGGCGTCCTACACTACGTTTGCCGAGACGCTATCTCCAGTCCAGAACTCGCCTACTCCATCGGTTGTCCGTTCTTCGGCAGATTTGTGCGACCCATTGCCACTTCAGCGAGCTAATCTTTTGAATTATGTCAGTGACATGGTTTCCTGTCGATCTTGTTTCGCTCCTCTTTCAAAAGGCTTGAAATATCTACTCAATGCTGTGTTATTAAATTTTGTGCGTTTTTAGGGGAAGGAAAATATTTTTAGCTACACTTGTCCAGCGCCCCAGACTAGGCCTTTAAAATCTTCTTCTCATTCTAAGAGGCGTTCTCGTGTCAATTATTGGAATGGTGTAGAGATGTACGATGTTTCTGTCAAGTATTTTGCTTGTTTTTTAACAATCATGTTGTCGGTCTATAGTCTTGCAGAAGATAAATGTGTAATGTGACACGATATATTGACCTAAAAGTGAGAGCATTCTGACATATTTTGCTAAGAGATCATGCGATATTCATCTTTTACAGATATTTGATATTTTCTACACTCGTTCTGCTATTGATCCCAGCGTACTAAGGAATATCCAAGAACGAATGAAATGGTGGATATTAACCATCCCAACATTGTGTTACTTAAAATCGCAGACGTAGTTAACCTCCATTCATTCTCCTGCTTGTTCGCTAAAAGAGATCGGTATCACAATCCCTAATTATCACGACGACTGATCAGTTGGAATGCCTAACAAAAATGATTAGTTTATTAGTTCGAGAACATACTAGAACGTTCTCTCCATTGTGTCTCATTAGCGATATTTCCGCGCAGGAAACAATACGGGCATTAAAAGGATTATTAGACTATTATACATCGGTTTGTGGTACTACATCGGTTTGTCTTCTTGAGTTTCATTACCGTTATTATGCACAATACCTACTCATTATTGGTTCCAGTAGCATTATCCGATTCCATTCGCCTCGATATAAGTTAGCTATCAATGTTTACAGCGGAAGGGCTTAAACGATAATAACGAGTATTGTGTATGAAAACAATAGCAAAACTTGTAAGTTATTTGATTATATCGGTTTTTTTAACTTTTTACAAGTTCAATCAATGTGTGGATAGTGGGTTCAATTCAATATCTATCATATTAATTAGTAGACAATGGTTACAACTGTCATTTGTAGTCTCCTGTCCGACGGGATGAGGCAGGTTGTATGTTACGATACAGGTTTTTTGTATTTGAATTTCAATTACTCCCCGCACAATGGAATAACTAATTACTATACATCACTTACTACCACCGGACGGTGTGATGTGGTATTAAAATAATTAAACACAAACGGAGCAGTTAAAACGGTACCTTGTTGGCGAGTGTACTATAAGTTTTAATGGTCGGTATGGTGTGGGTGTGTGGGATTGTGACATGTGTGGTTGTGGATTTCCGTACTGTCACAACCGGTAACCAAGCGGAACGCGAAGATTCATTATACGCATTAATACGCTATGGAAAACAACAGACTGTCGCGCGAGCTCAAGTTCAGCTACTTGCACGACAAGGTGTGCTCAATCGCTGCTCTTTAATGTTCCCATACAAAGGGGTAATAGCGTTTGCAAGGCATTAGAAAGCTTTTCGGTGGATCATTCGAGAAATCCCTAGCGGAGATTGATTCTATAGGTTGTGTTATTAAACGGGGAAGAACGTCGGTTAGATGGCATAGTGGTCAACACAGAAGGCAGCAGGTGGAGCTAACTAAGGTCGGGCTTCTGTCCAGCAGTAAACAGTTACGTAATCTTATGCCATTAAAAAAGAATTTTGCTACAGTGCGCTTACAGGAACAATAGTTTTTACGATCCATGGGTGGTGGCAGCTCATGAGACGTTCCAACTTATTGATTTCAGGTTTCCTCTCTTATCGGGTCCAGGTTTGCGTTTATTAAACGGATGACCTGCTTGCTCATTTCTGTGATACAAAAACACTTACGAAAAATGATAATAAATTAGTTGTGGAAAATTTTCCAGTATCTTTAAGTAACACAATATTTCAACCAATTACTTGCGGAGCTTATTGCTCGTTGATATAAAAAATCAAGAATAAAAGATGATGAAGGACCAAGAAAAAGAAAGAAGAGAAATTGATAGAATAGTTCTTATTATTATATTATGATGCAAGGCTCCTTACGGGGTAGGCATGGTACACTGACTTTCAAATGTTTGTATCCATTCCATACACACAGAAGTTTTTGAGACTGTTGACTCAATGATCATTATATTTATTATATTATATAAGTAAATAAATATTTCCGTACCTGTATAAGAACTTATAATTCGCTCGCTGGCGTAGATTCGGCAGCTGCATGTACCTATAGATATTTGGTTTTGCGACCGCCGTTAAAACGGAGGCGCTCGGAATATGATATTTTTTATTAGACTTACAAGTACCCACATGTTTAATCATAAATGTGAACGTGTGTCGTAAACGTTGACATTCGTAAAACGGAACGCGCGTCCTCATTGCTCGGATTCGCTGGCGAATCGAAAACAATTTGATCCATTGTGTAATACAAAAGATCGATACTAATAAAGCGGTACGAATAAAATCTATAAGAATCTTGTCTAGCTTTTTCAAACTTTTAAGACTTGAAGGGGATATAACTGTTAATATAAAAATTATCGTACTAACAGCACCATGTGCTTCAAGCGCTAGATGCATGTGCCATCGCGATTTTTAAAGTTGTAATCAATAAGGGTAATAACGATGTTTTATTTTAAACAAAACATCAACCCTGTATGCACAGATATGCTAACGCGAGTCAACTTGCCCGTTTAAAACATACGGGCGCGAACTAACATTAGCTTATTCCTTAGAAGTCCGCAGTAGAATATAAGCGCTGTATAATTTTTCGCGTTCGATGTTTGTAATGGCACTTTGTTCATACTATTATGGCTACGTATTATTTTTTCCAAATCGCTTCAACCTAACCAACTATTGACTTGGCAATTACGTTGGTGTAATGGTTTCTTATAAATAGTTATAATGTTGAGTTTATGACACATTAACACGACAGTATATAAACATTGGCATAGCTAAATGTTTTTATCGTCGATTCTAATCCGTCAGGGTTGTTCTTACTGGACGGTGTCAGTACGACATGTTACCTATTGTATGTTAACAGTTGTTGGTGCTAAATGGTGCCTATGTCGCCGTGGTCTGTATACAAAATGAAGTCAAAAAGGTCGAGATTTGTGGTCTTGGATTTTGCGTGGTCCCAATCATCACTAGAGTACCTAAACTCAAAATTTTAAACATTCTACATTTCGCTGGAAAACTGTTAAAATTTCAATGTACATTTCAAATTCATTCCTTTGATTAAAATACAGTGGCATTACACATATGTTACGAACACAACAAAGAGAATTAAGAAAGAAAAATGAACTATTAATACATTTTAAACATTCAATCTCTTTGTCTCTCACTAATGTATTGCGAGTACATTGAAAGCGCAGAAGAACCTCTGCAATAACTAAAGCTGGTGTTCAGCATTCATGAATAAGCAGTGACGTTCTTAACATTTTGACGCCAATAAATATTGTTAGTATTATTTTAACTTTTTGGCAATGAAGTGTAAGACAGGAAGCTGATGAATAGGGTTGTATGTTGTCATTCCATCGTATCGACGTCGCAATCGAACCGCTCGTGTGTAAATTGATAAAAACTTTTTTTATGCAACCCATGTCTAACAAGTATATAGGTAAAGTTTGATGAGGTATCTATCTGAAATATTCTGTAAGCATTATTGCTATTGGGATTGTAAAAGTTACTATTACCACGAGAATGTAATCGGTGTTTGTAGTAGCTGTTGTTGGCGTACGTGTTCATACATGTACCTATAGTAAAATTTACGTAAAATGTTGATTTTGCCTGAAATTGTAACCTGCCTAATGGCCGGGATCGGGTGGTAGATGCAAATAATTTGCCTCCATTAGTTAATTCCAATATGTGGATAATACGAGTATTTATCTGATGGCAAAACTGTCTAAATTATTGCAAATAAAACACTTGGGATAGGAACAGGTAGAAACGAATACGCCTACAATGTAATATAAGTAAAGGAAACAGATGCAATTTGTTTATTATTTATAATATTATAATTACGGCTCCCGTGTAATTATACGAAATGTATTCATGGCGGCCGCTTCGGTTCGGTCTGCGTTAAAATTACAGGTTGTTTTGCATATCTAGCAATCGGCGGCTAGCCTCTAGCCGCTGCACACACAGCTAAGTAGGTTAAAGAGAAACTAAAGCTTTAAATAAGAAAAATCAACAATATACAAAAGGCTCAGTGGAAAATATGAGATATGGCGATGACGTCGTCCCTAAAGTTGGGTGTACAAAACTAGCGGCGCAATCAGCGTGTATCTTATTTATTTCAGCTGCATCAAATTTAGGTACCAACTATATAGAACTACAAAACAATTTGCAAACCGATACAGGTGTCAATATGTAGTATAGATAGAGAGAGATAAAAGACAAAGTGTCAAAATATTTATAATTCGTTTAAAAAGAAAGTAAGGTTAATTTATTAAACTGCGGTGATTTGAATGGAATCACAACCTAATGAATATTTTAATCTGACATTCACTGTTCGTAACGCTTTAAAATTTAAGGTTTGGCCATCATTGACTTTTCTATGTTTAAAAAATATAAAAGGTATAGTTCAATCTCAGATGATAATGAGGACCCCCTAGTTTTGTAAAGTTGTAATAATTTAACTTGAATTTCTTCAAGAGTTCAAATAACATTTTGCAGCCATGGTCGGATGGTGAGTGTTTTGGTATTCGTGTTGTTCTTGTATACAGTTTTTAAATAACTGTTGTCCAAAGATTTATTTTATCGGTTCAATTTTATTCTAAGGCAGTGTTACCACATTTAATCTACACGAGGTTGTGTGTTCTGTGACCGCGGGCGACTCCCGCTGTCACTACGCACCTATCCCAAATGATTCATGTTTGGAAGCGGCGTGTACGCTCGTAATGTGCGCTAATTTGATCTAAAAATAACGCCTATTCTTTGTTTGTTAGATTTTTACGAAATCTGCCCGTGTTCATTATTATGTTTGTAATTCCGTACGCACTGTGCATTCGGGTGAGCTATTTCTTTTATGACTCTCAGAAATAACTCACAATATTTCTTAAGTTCGTGCCGTTACTTGCACCGACTTTATTATTTTCCACCAGCGGCACGCGAGCCCGAACGCCTCCGCGTTTTTATATAATTCCCAAGGAATTATTGAAAAAGTTTACGGATAGTTATAATTTCCTAGTAAACTAATAATAAATAGCACGCAGCGAAAGTATCTACAACTATCGAAATATATAACAGCATTGAGAAAGTTTTAAAAGTACCTAACCTGACTATAACAAGTACCTACATATGTTTGAAAAATATTATCATCTTATATAGGCATACATAAGTTAACTATTTTAACGTCGTTATTAAGTATTCATTGTAAAACTGATTCATAGAGGAGAAAATATTGCATTTATTAACTGACATCGTTCTAACTATCGATTTGTAAATATAGTTTCTGTTTATAATTAATGAAGATTAGTGAAAACCCCTTTTGCTCGTGAAGAGATATGTTAATATAATTCGTTGTTCATGTAACACATAGAGTTGTAGCGTGATATTCAGCAATTAATAATGACTTTGTATTTAAATTGAATGCGTTAACAGGAGAGTTTAAATAAAATGTAACATGTGTCGTGCGCTTAATTATATACCTTACTCATTCTCCATGAAATACTGTTGTGACACGGCTACGTGTCACTTTTGATGTGCTATATGAAGAATCCATTAGTAGTGTTCTTTTATGTTTATGAACTCTCCTCCTCCACGTGTCTTGTTTCTCATTGCTTGAGCGTCGTGATCCCCTGCACGGATAACCCTTGTCTTTATGAACATGCGAGATAGGTTACGGTTTTCGGCACTATGTATGG
>DWME01005867.1:0-14353 GCA_018244795.1 Parelbella ahira ahira | reverse complement strand
TGCGCGCCATGGATTTGAACCCAGGACCCCCGGAATGAGAGGCTGAATTCTTAACCACTAGGCTACCACTGCTATTTGCTTTGCTTTTTACATAGTACGTAGTATTCGCTGAACTAGGCTTTTATAGAGATTTGTGTGATCCATTCGTTCATTGGTCCATTCTTTCGTTCTATTTTTCATTCATTCGTTTACAATTACAGCAACATACGTAGAGATTATATAAAATCCGATCTTATCGCTGAGACTGCTCTACATTTGGGCTTAACAGAAAACATTAAAGGATTATAGCCATATGATGGTTTTACAGTTCGTTCTTTCTTTGCTTTCTTAATTATAGCAATATAGGCAGTATTAATAAATGTAAAGATACAAAAATATTATTCATACTGGAATTAAGACGAGAAAGTTCTATACCCTTTAAATCGTTCGAAAAATCGACCAAAAGGAGCGCATTTGCGTTAAGATACATACAGAACTCCGAACTTCAGTTGCACCATAAAACTTCCTGCACACGCCTCCGATGACGCACCGACAACTTTATGATCCCTTACAGAATTTGGGGGCGATATTATCGAAACGCTCGATAATAATTATCGAAAAAATAAAACGTATTACTAAGTATACGAACATAAATTTCTAGTTAGATTGAGTAAATATACATATTTGTATTTTAGCTTGACCGTACATATTATCGTCTTATTAATAATACCACGGTTGTCAACTCAAAAGTAAATAAGTCCGGTTGAACCTGTTAACTGAACTACGTGAAAACTTTCTCCTGGTTCCGTAAACAGAGTAGCTCGAACTATTGTAACCAAGAATTTTAAAGGCGAGAATATAAAACTATAAAATTCATGATTTTGCAATATTAGGAACTAATCCGGTACTTGCTGTTGAATAAACGAAGTGTCATAAATTAGTATATTGTTTCGGGACTCCTACGGTTAAATTTCCAGATTATGTTACAACATGTCATAACTTCACGCCTGTATGTCCCCGAGGAGGTAGTCAGAGAAATGTAAAACACTACCAAGATTCACCAAGATGTTGAACATTTCTTTTGGCTCCTCTTCTCGTTCCGTATTTTTCTATCACAATAAAATATAAACCTAAGACTTTTACGGGAGCGTTCGAGTACATGGTTCAAAACCTGTAAGATTTATCGATTAAAATTGCTATATATTTTATTACTCGCTAATAATTATTAAAATTGACAATACGCTCACCGGCTATGGCATAGTAAGACGTATGACATATTGGTGAATCGTAGGAGTGTTCTGCACCCGTCTGCCTACCGCTTCGGTGAAATACAGGCGTGATGTTATGTATGAGTATTAATAGAATTAACTTAAATAAAAAAGATGTGTTACAGAATAGCTGCCCGCAATTGATGAGTGTTCAGAGCGCAGGGAAGCTCGCACATGGCGCGGGCGGCGACTGCGACTGATAACCGCGGGTACAGTTACATACATGTGTCAGCGCTAATTAAATGGATCATTCACTGTGAACACTAATTTAAATTACTTCGTATTTTCATTTAAAGACAAAATATGATCTACACCATAACAACTAGATTTCTAACTGAAATTGTTTAGTAGTAATTTCTAGTAGTGGTTCGTAGTCTGGATCTGTGGCCAGTGTATGGCAATAGGATCACCACTTATTCCATTGTGGGACGTAAACGTAACTGGTGAGACGTGGCAGTGTATTGCACTTCTCTGCCTACCCTTTCGGGGATTACAGGCGTGATGTTACGTTTCATCATAATAACCAACCATATCTGCTCTGTGTTGTACTTTGCCATAGTCTATGACTTTAACTTTTCTTTATGTCATTGTGAGAGGAGCTGTGCAAAGTGGGGCGATAAAAGGTGATGATGTTGATGAATATTGAAATAAAGTGTAAATATAAAAAATTGATAACTGATTTGTGTTATAACTAAAATTTTAATTAATGTTTGAAAAACATGCCTTATCGTATGACACAGATGTCTTTGATCTTTAGTTTCTTTTCTTTTCTTTCCTTGTTTTATTTCTGTAATTTAATTTTGAGGTTTTTGTGTACATACAGGTACCATTACTAACCATCTGCGCTAAAGATATACTCGTAAATACAGTATCATGCCGATGATATCGCCCCTTACTCTACTATACCAGACGCCTATTATGTCGTTGAATTCAGATATTCAGAAATGAAACTCTGAAATCGACTAATAAGGGTAATCCCAAGTGAATCCAAATAAAAGCCAAAATTTCGACAAAAGGCTCTTCCTTCTGACTAATGTCCAGAGAATAGAAATATAAGTTTTATATTCCTCATTGCTTTATTTTCATATTAATCTTAGCATTTTACGCATCTTCTGTAAAATGTAATATCAAACTTACAGAATGCAAAAGAAAATTATAGGTTATGGGCTTATACCTATCCAATAAAAATAATTGCTGATGCCCGAACACGTGCAACGCCAAAACTACATAAGAGATGTATCAACACTAAATAAATTTCCCTTACGATCAACACAGGCGATAACTAACATCGATAGGAGCCATTAACCACCATAGATATTCGCGGGAACGGCCATAAATTTTAATCTCATCCGCCTACAAGACCATCGACATTCCCTCATAATAACTAAGGGTTTATTGCACGGATAATTCACTTCACTTCTAGTTAGCTTTGCTTGCTTTAGGGATAAGCCAAAACGTGACGTCAATTTTAATAGCTTAAAATGTAGCAAGTCCTTTAGCTTTCATTCCCATAATTTTGCTAGATTTGCTGTCAGGTTGCAAAACGAAAACCTAAATGACATAAATGTATTAAAATTATTGATACTTTTTTGAATGTTCCAAAGAATACCTATTAAATCCATACGTAATATACCTCCATATAAATATTATAAATCAGTGTATTATATGTTTCTCTTTTGTATTTTTTTATGTTCTACTATTATCGTAAAAACATTTTACTAGTCTTTACTTACATGTATTTAACAAAAATTAATACAGATTTTTATGTTCTAGCAGTGCATTTTGATTTATGTGAATACCTATATAAATAAATACACAATACAATTATGTATGTAGAGATGCAACTATATGCAAATCGATAGAAGGATATTTCCAAAAAGCATTTCACATGATCATTTTTAAAAAAGACTAATGTAGAGAACGACTTAATTTTATCATTAATTCTTTCTTTCGCAAGTCGCAACTTTATAATACTGCTTAGGTTCTAAAGAAAGAAAAAGAATTATTATTGAGCGTTCACAAGATAGTTAATTACTAATAAATAAACAAAAACGATAATATGCGCTTCACACCTAATAGACAGATATCTTATTAACGCTAATAGAACTTCTAAGAGTCTGTAACAGAAATAGCTTATTTCGAAACTAGATAATTTGTCTCAGCGCGACCGCATTGGGCATGACATACGCATCCATTTTAAGTTAAAGCCGACTCTAAGTAAATGCCTATCTAAGCGTACATGTGGGCGAACGCACGCATGACTCACTAAGTGATACACCAAATAGGAGAGTCTCTATATTTGATGGATCTGTTCGTATGGAATCGGACTAACTCCGACTATTTGAAAAGATTAACTCAACTGCATATACGAATATACGTTTTGTATTTTTTTGGCTGCAACTATCATTAAACACATGTTTTTTGTTTTATTTTCATCGTGAGGGACACTTTAGTGTGCGTGTTTCGTCACGATGAATTCTAGTTAATTCTTACCATTATTCTCTAACTCCTGTGAGATGTGCCAATCTGCATTTGGCTAGCGTGGAAAACTATGGTCTTAACGGTTCACATTCTGAGAGGACAGCCATTTTTAACAGTGGAACTAAAAAGCGTCAATAACCGTCATGGGGAAGAAAATGAGATGCTGCCTAAGGACGATCGAATGCAGACAAATATGAAAACACTCCTTAAAAGAAAACATAGTATGAAAACGCACCATTGCGTAACCAACGCGTGTGAAAGTTTTACTCAAATCATTACTGATACGAGTAACTTCACTTAACCTTAAAAGCAAAACCGGTGATAAATCGCGTGTCCCATTTTGTACACTCCGCTCAGATAGCGCTAGGACTAAAAAGATTACGAGTAAAAGCCGTTAAACGATAAGAATACGATCTGTTTGACTATATCCTACAAATAACATGTGAACATAAATTGAAATGGTCTTGAAATTTATCAAAACACACTAAACAAGGTAACTAGATTAAATAATGTGCATGAGACTAGATGTATTTATTACCTTTTGTCAATAATACAAACGTAAATAGTGTTTTCCCTAGTAATATATTTATAATATATTACTACGGAAAATACATTTTATATTTTTTATTTCCTACGGCTATGATAGAAATAGTATTTGCTGAAAGCAAACATCTTACTACGTCCCATTCAACGAATACTACATATTAAAAAGGCCGAAACATTCATAGTACCACAAAAATGAGCATTTGATCCATGCAGTAGGCAACACGAGACAAAAACCCATTACGCTGGTGATAATGCAAGTTCATAGTGGCAGGTATTGTTCAATGTTGCCAGAACAAAGCGTTGGGGTTGCCGTCTCATCTACGGACCTATTACGGTCCATTGTTGAAGAAGCGTGTAGAAAATTAAAAGGATGCATTGTTTGCGTTCATACGCTATGCATATCAGAGTTTCTTCCTGGTTTCGGTCCCACTCGGATGAACTGAATATAGAAAAATCAATCTTATTATATAGCTATTACAATTTAAAATCGGTTGCACTTAAAACTATCGTGATGGGCATGATAGGACAGATTATACCTCTCACCCCAAATTATCAGTCGATATTTAATTAAAATCTCTATGATAAAATATGTAGTATAACCATAAAAGGAAATTTAATTATGCGAAATCAAAATATATAAAAGTCGGTTAAGGGAAATACAGCGTTATGTATTTACTTCTAAAATAATATTCAACGCTAAGAAAGCCTAGTAGAGAAAAGAAATATAACTGAACAATAGTTGAGAAAATGTATTTATTTATTTATTTATGATCACCAACATAATGTACACCAAATAAAAGCAACAATCACAAATACAGAGAAAAGAGGTAAGTGTCATTACAATTATAGGTGAAGACAGAAATAGCACTTAGATACCATGGCATATAATTATAATTTAGAATCAATATAATAATATAACACAACAGCAACTACGTTCACTTAGGGGTATAAAATTATTTATTACAGTAAAATTGATAGTACTTTCAAAATTTTGAAATCAATATGTATAATAGGAATAAATACTTTTAAAATAAATTTAAAATAAATTAATACGAGTACGCATGAACACATGTTTTTCGAGATATTGAATTGTATAATAAATTATTTTAATAATGATTTAAATATTTCGTTAACAATTGGACGCAAGGCAGGTCGGCGTACTTTTGAGTGCGGGCGTCGATCAGCGCCTCATCCCGGCCAAACTCAATATTTACATGCAATAATTTGTTCAATCTCCTCCAGCGCGTGTGTGGGCAAGTCCACTAACCCTACAATATTTAACTATTATTATTATTCTTAAAGACCTGACGTGTTTTTTACGTTCATCGCTCTCTTCAAACAACGGTTTTCGAGACTTTTTATTTACCATCAGCAACTATCTGTTGTATTTAGTATAGATAGGTGATCCCAGGTCTCCCTCAAAACCTGCATCCATCAAAATGTACGTTCCATTATATTTGTTTAAGGTATCTTGTATGTAGTTAATATTGTGAATTGAGTAAATGCAAAAATATCCCGGCGGCCATATGCCTCGACAAATACGTGGTCGCGTTGTCTAAATTCTCTTCGTGGGCACGCGGCTGAAGTACCTCATTATTTTTGAAGATTTAACGCCTAGTTTTTTGTGCATATATACATACACAGACCGTGAAAATTTAAAATGTTGCACTATAAGGATCGCAGTGCCAATTACCACTCCTACATCCCCACATCAGTTTCAAACATCTACTGGCTAAGAGTACGTCTTCCCTATAGATAAATACTTACCTACATATGTTAAAGTACACATTCTCATATCAAAGGGGTTACTAAACATATTTTAATTTTCTATTATTAACCAAATCCGCTGTATATTCACTTTATTTAGAACTGTAAAAATATCTTGGACCCATTAAAATACTACTTTTTTGGTTTTCTTTATTATACGATAGGCTAGCGTTGGAGCACGAATGCCTCGAAAATCCTATTCGTCCTTGTAGATTATAAATTACTTATATTATGCTGATATAAAGATCTTTTTCTTTCTTTCTGTACTACTACTACACTACTAAAATATATATTATATTACTGCTATAGATTATTATTATAATATATTTATCAACGAGGTGTGCTCTTGTCGCGGGTCAGGAAGCCGCGCGAGGTTTGAAAGTGCTCCCAGCGACGCGGTCAATTAGTGTTTCTAGTCAATAATGTCATTCCAAATGAACACTCTAATTGATGAACGCTCTAATTGTGGCCCCTCTCGTCCGCGAAACGGCAACTTGTTCGCTTTGTGTGCAAGCGAACATCATTACATTTTTAATCAACATAACTTCATGCAATATATGTACGTTCGAATTTACTTGTACGGTGTAATCAGTTGTTTTATTGAACGAACCATTTCACACTTGTGCGGAAAACAAAGTTTTTTCAGGACGTATGTAGCTGACAACATCCACAGGGAAGGGATGGCCGCGAATGAGTTGTCACGATTTATTATATTTATACTAATGGTGTTATTTCCGAAACGCGACATGTTCGTTCGTCCACACAATATAAATAATGAATGACAAAAACGTGCAAAATTGTATCCTTGTAACTGATAGGTATCTGATGAGCGATATAACGTTGGACACGAGAGATATATCCGAGCCAGATTTTCATATGTGCGCGCTATAAATCTGTCGTTGTACGCTAAATAAACGAATAATTCAATGCAATCGAAGCGCTTCCGAGTTATGACACGAGGTAGGAGAGCAGGGTGGGCAGATTGACAAATGTTTCAATAATATGTCAGACCTGGTTAGTTGTACAAAGAATTCCAGTTTTCATTTCTTGGTGAACAAGTATGGCTTAGATATTTGTATAAATACTTCTCCACTCACTTTCTGTACAAATTAGGTCCATTTATAAAAGGTAAAACTAACCTAACCTGTTAAGATTTCTGTAACAGTTGCCTAATTCCAAATAAAAAAAATACATTTATGGCGCAATATCAATGGCTATATTTGTCAGTTCGAACTTATAAAAATAATAGCATAAATAAATCGACTTTAATAGCATGAATATTCGAAAATTCATTTCAAGGGGATTACAGATTATCAAATACAAATCAAGGTAAGTAGTCGTATCGCAGTTAATATACACGTGTAGATAAACTGGGCCGTTAGGAATAACGAAAATTTACATATTAACCTGTATTGAATCACAATCGCTGTGGTTGCCGCGAAAGAACCAACAATAAAAACATTATCATTTCGGTTAATCAAATTACAATGAAAACAAACGTAAAGCTGATTACACAACCACCGATTTCCATACAAATAGCCATCGCCGTGTATCGCAAGATATTAATGTAATTTTAATTCAGCGTACGCGCCAAATTGCTGGTATTCAGTTTTCAAATTACAAACTTTAACACTTGACCTAAAAATTTGTAATCTGTAGGCTTGCGTTGAGCCTTTTTTAATTAAATCCTTTCGAATGCAAACGTCAAACAATCGGTTCGGGACGCTTGTTCCAGCTCAAGTTCCTAGCGCCGCATTGTTTAACTTTCGCAATAAGCCACTACCTTTTCACAAATATTATGAGTTTAGATATTATGCTCGTTTTAATTTTGGGCACGTAAAGATCTTTCGCGATTAAAGTATTGTTGTATTTTGGAAATTCAATGTTTCACATTGTATAACAAGTACTTGTAATATCACGAATATTATACTAGACAGAGACTGCCGAAGTTTTTAGCCTCCTCTACTTTCAACAAAGCTACCACAATCAGTCGCTTGACAAAGAAGAAGCCTTCTTTTAGAATGTTGTCGGCAAGCCCTGTCCAGCCCTTAAATTTCATATAACAAACTTGTGATACGATTCACACATGCACTAGTAAAAGCGTATAACTGTAACAAAAACTACCAATGTCTTAAAAAAATTACCAATGAATGTGGAAGCAACTCGAAGATCAGCAGACATTACCGCTCAATCCTGAGATCGATCTCAGGACTGAGCGTAACGTCAGCTGATCGTACTCGTAGAACTTTGCCACTGCAAGGATACTTTCAACATCAATTTTTTTGTCATTTCACTGTTGGCCAACCACCCTACTAAAACAGTCCAACCCGAGATAGGTTAGAAAAAAAAGTTTATTTTCATAAGCGTGTACGAAAAACATAACCGCAATATTAACGTCAATATAATCTAACCAGCCTCACATAGTCCTAAAAGCCACTAAATCTATGAATTCGGGATCCGCTGGAGATAAGGCGAGATAGATTTTATGGCATTATTAATACTCCAGAGCGACCTACATCAGCGCTCGCACCGCCATAAATACTCGCCCGTCGGGATAGGTGACACGCTCCTCTGGGAGCGCCGCTCGGAGGACGCGCGCGCCTCCGATCGTTGTCTTAATAAGAAACTTTAATAAATTACTTATCGTCCTTCCTAACTATATAAATGGCAATAATTTACAACAAAATGCCATTTTATTTCCGGCTTTTCGTTTTCCCCAAATATAAGGAAGCTCCGAATCTATAAGTAAATTATAGTACTCCCATTGTGAGAGCGTGGTGCCGGTATTGCCACTGTGTAACCAAATACTTAGGATATAGGGCTTTAATATTCTTCTTTGTAAAATTAACCCAGGCATGAACATTGGGATTGAAACTAATTGTCGTATGTGAATTATTCTACACAAATTAATTATTAACAATAATTTTAATTAAAATGGTATATGTACACACCTATATGTATATAGTCACGCCAGGTCCTTTGTAACGTAGACAGCAAGCACCGAGTGTCAAATATTTCTATCCTTGCAGACGTGATATGCTTCTTTTACATTCATCCCTCACTTAGCACGTCACGGCGGTTTTGGCGTCTTATAACTTTCCCATTAGCCAGTATCTGATCACCTTGGTCAAGCTAGGTTAGTCTTAGTCTGGTACCTGATCCGTTAATATTCTCAATCTACGTATTAAACAAATACCTAATTGCCGACGCAGAGCCAATGCTCAATTAATAGGTCAAATACTCGCCGTGTTAGAAGTATGTGAAGACGACGTGTATGTATGAAGAGTATAATAAATGTACAAAAAGAATGACAGGTCTGTAAAGATCGAGGCATTGAACTATCAGTGCCTACCCTGCAGGGGACCTAGCTCGATGAGGTAATAGTAATAATAAAATAAAAATGAAGAAAGCGCAGTAAGTAGTTGTTGTACATAAAGTATATCTGCTTTATCGCGCCATAAACACTCGATCCCGGTAAGTGAGCGCGCGACGCGCCGTAAAGAGTATCGCGTGTCGAACGTCGCCGCGCTCGTAAAGCGCGTGCCCGCCCATTGTGCACTCGCCCTTACAATACTTATACACTTTACAGCCACGCTTCAGGCGCTATTTATATATACTTGGACGTTCTGTTTCCTCTTTGTAGCACACCTGTAGCTAGGATTTAAAAAATCGCGTAATTTTTATTCAATTTTGTTATTAATAGTTTCGACAAAACCTGCTTGTATAATACAAATATTTAGTCAAAATAATCTGAGAATGCACAATACCCACGTATTGTCCGTGGTGGTGGTCCTTAGCTGTAATTATTCAGCTGCACCGGTTGAGAGGAATCAAATATGAATGTTCACCTTTGGGTCCCAGCCAAGGACCTGTATGTGCATTTAATGCATAATTATCATGTCTCCGGGGACTCGTTTGCCCACTATTGGACAAAGTACACTGTGTCCAAAATGTGAGGTATGAATATGTGCGGCTACAACTCACTCGCGAGGTGATCCGGCGCGGCGTGGCGCCGGCACGCGCTGTTTGCGAACAACGCGCAACTTACACGTAGGTACATACCTGCGCTGTGGAAATTCCATATTTAATCCTTATGTAACCGTCCAAATGCAATACAACACTATCTTTATTATTATTACAATTATCTAACTGTTACATTGTAACTTATAATATATTTCATTTGGCGTGCAATTTAAAAAAGTTGTGAGATTACGTCAGTTACGTTCGAATTTCAAAATTTGATTCAATATTTGCGACATATTTAACATGCACATAACAATATAAAATAAAATAAAAATACTTGGGACATATTTTCTATATATTGTTGTGATTAATTATGATCAATTGACGGCAGACTTTAAAATTCCTAACTGCTAACCTGCATTTTGCCAGCGTGGCAGTGTTTGACCATAACTACTTATTTCATTCTGAGAGGACACCCGTGTTTAGTAGGTAACGATTAAAGGGTTTCCGTATTTTCAAGATGGCAACGACTGACAGATAGGAAAAATTTGACAAACTAGAGTTTTCTTGGAAAAATGTGATAAGATCTCCCTGATATTAATACTTTTTACCTAAATATATATGTATGTATGTTCATATATCGCGTATATTTCAAAAGTGAAACGACGTTGGCGACGTGGCGGACCGCGATGGGGCGGAGCAGCCGCTTGACAGTTCGCTAATGACATGAGGCGCAGGATGCGGGTTAACTCGATGAGGCGCTGCGAGCCGCGGCCGTCTCGCGCCGCACGAGCACGCGCCTTCTGGCGACCGCTTTAATTATTATTTAATTACAGTCGTACGAAGGTCTCACCGAATGTGTTATGCAAGTTTGTATTTAGAGAAATTGAATTTCAAATTATTCTTATAACGGTTATAAGTATTCGGTTAAAATGAAATCCCTTTTACGTTGAGGCGAATATTAGGAATTACATATCTATTAAGTGCAGACATTATTATCGGTTTATTGATAACATATTAACAATTGTTATTAGTCATATTTATATGTTGCAAAATAAAAAAAGAGAATATACGAGTATATACATTGAGCGAAGGCAAGTGTAATGTTGTCCATGATCCCTCCTGACTAAACAAGAAATCCACTACAAAGCCAGTAGGCCCAGTTTCCGTCAAACATTAGAATAGACAACGCTGCCCCGGTGCTTTTTGGCAAAAACAAAATTAAATATTTAAGATTATGACAGGCTTCCCCATTTTATGATAGAATCTATCTGCCACTGGTAATGACAAGTTTAACCAATGGTACCAACATACAGTAGTTAGTACTACTGCATGTTGGTACCATTGGTTAAATTTTTACTGTGTAATAGTTTACACAATAGTGCCGACACGGCACGAGGAAACCTTGCTGGATTAGGATTAGCGGGCAGCGGCCGAAGCCAGCGCGCCCGTGTGCGACGGGCGTAACTAGATGGAAAGAGTAATTGGCTCTGGGTCAACGCAAACAGAATATTCGATTTAACAATTACATACAGCTCTCTCATTGAACCTTACAACCTTTGAAAGAGAGCATCTTACCCGTACGTACCTACTGCGGCAGCACATTATTGTCAAGATAATCATCATTTAATTATAAGCTAAATGAATTGATGGGCGACCGAGTTATTGTGGTTAACGCATAAAACTTCATTTTTAAATAAGGCAGACTGTGGCTGGTACTAATCAATAGCCTTATAACAAGTAATGGTAACAGAAGTAAGTGACACCACCATCATAATATTGCTATTGGCAGATCTGTTGCACATTGGTTGCAGGTGTCCTCGAACGGCAGCGCTCACTTGGCACTGCTGTATGTTTGATTCATACTGAGTACATAAATGACTTTATAAACATCATTATAAATGTCAAAGAATTAGACGATTATATTTAACCACTGTACACGACACGATCTGGTCGCGGGCAACTAGCTGATCCTTCAGTCACTTACCAAAAACTTCATTCGGGAAGGCCTGAGACTGAGACAGGCTGATGATGTAATGACACGAGCATAAAATGAATTCTAATTTTCGGTGATGCACGAACTGGCGCGGTTTATACAATATTGTATATAATATTTAGAGCAAAAACCTGCGTTGGAGCCCTGTCCGCAATAAATCCAAGGGTCCAGTGCTATATTTCACATATTGTTTAAACGAATTGAACAATAGCCCCGCGCGGAGCCGCCGGCCCCCTACATTCACGAATTACTTTGACCGCGTCCCTGAAATATTAACTGCCCTCTGAAAACACTGCGATATTTTCCACTTTTACTACACAGAAAGATAACAACTTATATGATATTTAGTTCAGGTAAATCTTAAATTAAAAAGAAACTACATATTTACATATACACATATATCGAAGGACATGATAGTCCAATAGATAGTGTATCTGACTGCTGAACCGGGGATCGTGGTTTCTATTCCTGCCCGGCACAAACGGTGAGCATAAGATTTTTTTGTGTCTGGGTGTTCATAAGAAGTATTCAAACAAATATACATTTATAGGTGTGAGGTAAATTATCAGCCTAATGGATCCCATAAGACAAGGGCTGCCTGGTGTGGGGTCAGATGGCCGTGCGTGGAGATGCTCCAAGATATTAAGATATACGAGTAGATCTTACGTACCTGTAAGTGTATTACATTAAAATATTTATAACAATGAGTTGTTCTATTCGAAAACGATTCTCGCAGTCACGCGTTACATTTGTACAGTAACAAGTCGGAGCTGCGAACTTATATAAAATCCAGCGAGCGTGATGCGAATTACAAATACCATATTCGTACAAACTAGCTCACAATTGAACATTAGTATTTCATCTTAAAAAACAACCTAATGTTAGGTACCACATACATTGCTTAATATTGATTCAGTGAATTGTCATTTCGATCTAACACACACATATGTGCATGTAGGTACAGTCTCAAACATCTACGTACACATATTATGATACATCAGCTCAGTGGTGTTGCGCGTAGGATCGCGCGTTGGGCAAATGTTTGTGGAAGCTATCACGAGTATTTGTTCTGCGTCTGCTTGTACCACTAGGATTATCTAATTTATGTATTTAGGAATCTATATACATATGTATGTATGTATGTATTATTATTATTATTAATCCTCTATTTAATCAGTCGCTATAAGAGGTTGTGAACTGAGTCCAGTCAATCAACTTACCCGCTTTAGTTATGAATTCTACCGACCAATCCAACTTTTTTAATAATTCAAATTCCCCTACTTGCATGTCGGTGCTTAAAACAGTGACTTGTCTATTGTCGCCTATCTTTCTTCAACATCTTGTACACGACTATGAATTTCTGCTTAGTGGAATTTCACGGGTAGTGTTGTATACATAAACGCCTCGCATACCGATATCGGCCCATCTCGCTGGCTTATTTGAAACTTGTTCCGAGCGCGCAACACACGGCTATACAAACAGCCTACATACCATCGATCTATTGAATAACTACCTTCGGTACACACTATCCACATACAATTCAAGACAACATATTATCATCATGCTTGTAGTTCGTATAAGCGTAGGCACAGGAGTGTAGTAATCCCACTTATCACCAATCATGCAGTAGGTACATCACATAGAATACGGGGTGAGCCTATTGCCACAAAATATTCAACGCTTTAAATAATCAGATTTGTCACATAATTGAATCCCTTTCAAAATGATTTAATAGAGAGACAGGGGACCGCGAGTGTAAGGTTTAACCGGCATTACCGTTTGGGTGTTAATTAAATTAATTGGCAAGATTGTGGATCGCACGAGCGACTTCCCCGCGGCGCCTGACACGAGGGAGCTAATGACTCGCACTTCAGCCGCCGACTACTTCGCATAGTTATGCGTCTTCCCGCCGCACCGATAGCGCTTAACATTTTAGACATTCAGAATTTATACTCAACCTCTCTCTACCTATCATATGAAATTGCTACTTTTATTCCCCCGTCATTACGATCCCCAACCCACATGCCCAAAGTGCGGGTTATGGGCAAAAAGCTCCCTTCACTGAATCCTATGTTCCGCAGTGGACTGAAGCAGTCTGATGATGACTGTCATTTTTGATGATGTCAGTGTGAGGTAACTGAGGTTAACTGGTTTTACAGTAATATGTAAAAAAGTGTGATCACGATGCGTACCCGTACATGTCGTTTCAGCACCTCGGTCGCTCGCACATAGTCTTGTATATTATTCGACATCACATTAGCGGACTCTACAATTACTTTTCGATGCAATACTGTACAATTGCATGACCGGTATTTCCAAAAAGAATCGTAACATCTTATAATATGTATGAGTA
>DWME01005866.1:0-14353 GCA_018244795.1 Parelbella ahira ahira | reverse complement strand
CCCTAGCGTTGAAGTAAACCAATTTGTTATAAGTACGTTTTACAGGTGAATTAATTACGTTTTAATGCTAGGGTAATGTTGTATGATGATTACAAATTGAATGTCTTGAATATAAAATGGCAACTTTTGCTACGGATTTACAATCAAATAAACGCGCAAATATTGAAACATTCACTTGATTTATTGTCACAATTTAATTACAAAATATAATTCGTTTAATATTTTTTTACATATCAATATCTCTTACAAATCAATAAAAAATAAACATTAATTTAGTATTATACAATTAGTTAGTACTGGCAAAAATTTACTTCAAGCCATGCATTTACAACGAAAAAAAGTGCAAAAAGGCGCCAAGCCAAACGTCATGCGGAAAATTATAAATGCCATGCGTAAAGTGGAAACGGTGCCTACCTGTAGACGGGCCAAGCTATGTCCCGAGAGAATCCAGCAGACGTTAACAGTATGTATGCGAAACTAAAGCCGGCGGATATGCCGATCACCAATGTTAGCACAAATCGCCTTCCCATCACCCGGCCCTCCGCCTGAATATTATTATACATCGCTAGGTATATTACGATGAAATTCTTTTTAATTTTTTGTTAAAGTCATCCGCGATACCAAGAGCAGTGTGTTCTCGCAACGAATCGCCGCGCCTCTGAATGTTCCGATAACTATTAGTCGGCACACAGTGTAATACAAATTTTCCCCATTTCAATAATAACTGATTAACTTACAGACTCCTACTGATGGACGATGCGTTTGTGTCACGAACAAGTTATGAGAGTTTTATCTATTGTATTTGTAGTTTTGGTTTCAAAGTGTAAACATTAATTAATAATAGAAAACAGTAATAAATTGATACATACTTTAGTGGCACGGAAACATCTACAGATAATGATAAAATTAGCTTGCTTATCGCGAACATTCATGTTTAGTTTGAGCATTTGAATCATCTTGTGTAACGTCTAAAACACTTATTCGACTTGACAAATTGTAGGTAGGTGACACCATAAGTGAGAAAATTAAGGCCACAATCTAGATCTAAATAAATATCAATGAATATTAATTTGTGTTTATTGATGCTCCGTTTCCAGACATTTTGCGCGCGTTCAACACTAGTTAGAAGTGTTAGAACTAAAAGATTCATACAACCTATACTGAAATAACATACTAAATCAGTTATGATCTAGTGATCTAAAATTCAACCTCCGTCTTGGATTGTCTTTGATAAATCATGTGGGTTTTTTAATATAAGGTTAATAATTCGTTGTAACAGTAAATAAAATAATTACGAAAACCGGCGTACCTTAAAAGTGTTTGCATAATTAATGTTCTCTTCAATCTGTGAGATCTGCTAACATGTATGTTTCATTGTAATATAACTTTAAACGTTAACTTAGAGAGTAAGCTTTTAGATCAGAACTAGAATAAAAAAAGAGTTAAAGGACGAATATTAAAAATGACGAAACCAGCTATTGTTGCGTCTGATTTAGCAGTTGCTAAAAATATATTTCAAAATTGCAATATTTATAAACGGTTCTATCACACAATATGTATGTATGTCGCTTAAATCAATAATTGAGACCTGTTAGTTATAGCAGAGCTATATTTCACGCTAGATTTAGTTATTGTATAGTACAAGTCTTCAACATTGTACCTACATAATTATATCAAGTAGATTTTAATAATTCTTTAGTGTGAACTAAAAATATAAGATAATTTCCAGAATAATTATATTTTTTTATTAATTAAGATCGTGAACGTAGGTTAAGCCTACAATTTAAAATAATGATAACAATGAAATAATTTTAAAAGGTCAATGGGAAAATAATATTCTGATATGTAATATTTTTACCCTGATATAATACATATTATCAAAAGACGGTTACAAGCCATTTTTTTTTTATTTTGCAATTTACTCTTAATAATGATTACCTAGCACACTAAGACTGACATAAAATTAGAAGCATCGCAAGTACTCACACCGTTCTCACATCTAGCGTTACGATATACTTTATTAGTAACAAGTTTCAATGATTATTATATTTTTTTGTTAGTGAACATAGGTTTATTATTTTACTGGAACCACCTCGAACACGTGTCAAAAAAATATTCAAAGCGATACCGTTTCGAGAACACAAAATTACATAATAGCGACACATTTTTTTTACATTAAATTTGAACAGCGGCCAGCGTGCAACTGTGCTAACACCACCACCTCTGAAAACGTCACTGACAGTAAATGTGATAACACTTGTTAAAGTCACACAACTCTATTCGTACCAGCTTAGGCGGTGATACATTTGCACGTAAACGGTTTAATTACATTGAAGGTTAAATAATCGCTCATTTGCGACTAGTATAATCTGTTAAAAACACTCTCTTTCAGAAAATATGTAGTTCGAAAAGTTTGAAACCAAATTATTCTGTCTATTACAATATTATTATTTATAGACTATTCTATGATATCTAACTATTATAAGAGTCGTCGAATTATTATGACTTCAAGCTTCCTGAACTGAATTCTGAAAGTCGCTCTAGTCGCAAATGAGCGATAAAGCCATAAGCCCGTTTAAAAGACGGCTGTTGAACCATGTATATACGCGAGGCCAATGAGTTACATCTATAACAGATCAGTACAGAAAATCAAAAGGAATTAAGCTAGAAATGGTTATGCCTTAATACAAATATTATCACAGACTAAACTTATTGCATAATAGATGTTGGGTTGTTAGTCATTCTTTTGAACTATTGGTGGTGATATAGATACAGTGGCTTAAATGCTACCACTGAATGGAACTATGCATTTTCATGACTTACGAGTGGAGTAAATTGGTCAATTGATACAAATTCACCAATATCCCGATGTATATCCAAGAGATATCCACACAATCTGGTCAAAAAATTTGATCCATTAACACGATTTTCAAGTATTTATTATATCTATTTCCGTCGCAAGGCTAAACTAGCCAACATGTCAACGCCTTTACATCATTTATAAAGCGTGCTTTTGACTGTTTGTTTGTTTATTTGTTTGTTATGATTTGTGCGCAAATGTTGGTATTTCATTGTTATGTTGGTATGCTTCACAAACTACATTAAAATAAACATTGTTAATGTGTGTTGAAAGCAATTTGATTACCTAATAAAAGAAGATTTTTAAGTTAATGATTAACAATACCTGCATGTTATTATTAACTATTCGTATTGCGTATCGGTGTAAAGAAACCATTAGACTTCTAATTAGAGCAAAATATTCTGCAAAAAAATACTGTTTTTTTTTTCTTTAAATTAGTATTACTAGCTGAGTTGAAAACAAAAACAATATTTTTGACACTTGACGTTGTTACATATACATATCTGTTTTATTACGCGGGTAATAATACCAAGAAACAAGTACAAGACATCATGCTCTTATTTATCTGACCTCTGCCATTGCACTGTTCGCAACCAATATGATAACATTGAGACTGCAGTTACACATTTTAATAATGTTACTCTTTTCTGTCTCTAATAATGTCTTTATCTTACTTCTTTATCTCATTTTTACATGTTAACAGTGTTATGGCTACCAAGTTTTATATTCTACTAAATAAATTGGATGTACAATAAAAAGAGACAGCAGTAAGAGACAGCATGTATTAAAAAAATAATACGTGCTGATTGTTCGTATGTAAACAGCTGATACTGGCGACTTCGTCAGCGTTGTTTTTGATATAAACAATACATAGTATGTACAGAGAAGAAAAAATAAAAATATTAAAGACAATAATAGACTTTATTAATATTAAAAATCGCTAATAAATTGTAGTTTCTTTAGGCTTTAATCCCTTTACATTAAGTTAAGATATCATTATATTTTTTTAAGTTAAGGACCTAGTGTCTAAGAAGTAAAACTATAAAAATTTTCGACATGTATCCAGTACTTTTAGCAGGATGTGCGCATAAAGATAGACCTCTTATAATTTTATTTATATAGGTAGTAGATGAATTATACTAAGACCAAGCACTTTATTTGCAGACCGGAGTGGCCAAACAAATTCATCCATAATACAACTTGCCATATAGAGAGAGATCATTTTTCCAGTTGGAATGTAGGTAGAATTTTCTAATTAAGGTTTAACTGTGGAATAGAGAGAGCCCACTGTCAACTTAACAACTTTTGTTTGTTTTGTGATGTTTGGTTTAACTGATATAATAGACAGACACTAAGAAATGTTTACAAGTAATTGCTAAGAACCATCAGATTTTTAACTAATTTTAGGCAATACTTCAAATCTAGTAATGACTAGAGTTCCTTTCAGATATTGTGTTAAATGTTTCATTGTGAAACTAAAGTTATAAATTATGAAATTCAACATTACATTAAAGGTATTATTTATCAACTCACAATACTCTAATAGCAACATTCAGGCTTCATGACGTTACATTTTTATCGTTACCCAGCGTTGACTCAATATAACAAAGTTAACTGTGATGGCTCATAAAATTTGCATTGCCAATTAAAATTTACATTTTATGGTTAATAGAGTCTTACGTTCAATGTACTAACAAAGGTTATTTTCCTATTAATTTATGTATGTTTCAGAAGTGTAACTGATAATACATAGTACAATACATAATACAAAGTATTATTCATCCCAGTGATAGTCTAGTGATTTTAAAATCAGCCTCACACTTTAGGGGTCTTAGGTGCAAGTCCGCACATCTTTACGAAAATGAGTGTTTTAAGATGAAATACCACTTGTTCAAATGGTGAAAGAAAACATCGCGAGGAAATCTGCACACCTTACAGTTCAAAAAAAACTTCTCTAAGGTGTGTGTAGTCTGCCATCCCACATTTGGCCAGTGTGGTTCTTACATTTTGAGAGAAAAGTCCAAAGTGGAACCTCGAAAGGATCAGAACAAACATGAAGAACGAAACTGAGGTGTTTCTCTGTGTGTAAAAAATTATATTTTTGTTAACACTAAAAATCTACACTACACTAAACTAAAAGTGTTTTAATTTTTTCCTGAATTTAATCAGTTCAAATGTTATTTATTAAGAGTACACAACTAGGCCAAAAAGACTAATGATCTAAAAAACGTAACATCACGCCTGTAATCCCCGAAGCGGTAGTCAGAGGAGTGTAGTACACTCCCATATTTCACCAGTTACTTTTAAGGCCCATGCAATAAGCACAGATCCAGACTCCGAGTCATTACTAGAAATA
Organism: Parelbella ahira ahira; assembly: GCA_018244795.1. Taxonomy (NCBI): domain Eukaryota; kingdom Metazoa; phylum Arthropoda; class Insecta; order Lepidoptera; family Hesperiidae; genus Parelbella; species Parelbella ahira. The sequence goes on along the minus strand of DWME01005866.1, from coordinate 9,137 downwards.
CTAAATTAGAAAAATTCAATAATACCCACCCCAGAATTTGAACCCAGGACCTTCCGGTCGGCAATTGCGGTTGCAACCACTCTACCAACGGGGCAGTCAATAATCTAGGTTCATGGCACTAATGATCTAAGTTCATGAAAAAAATTATTTTTCCTAAAATTCTTAGTGAAATACAAATGTAAATTATCATCATGTTCACCTTTATCATCATCATCATCTTGTGTATCTTGTAGCATCTTTTTATTGAAGAATAATAGATGTTATCCATTTTTAAATCAACATTTCATCAACTCTGCTAGAATGGTTATAATTAAATGGTCTATTAAATGTGCATTGTGAAACAAACTGCCAATTGTTACCTAGTTCATTTTATTGCAACTGTAAAATTGTTTTATTGCCGAGACAAATTAGAGAAAACCTACAAGAATTAATTTACAGTTTGATACTGCCTGCATACTGAATGATGATATTGTTCAAGGTATATGTTTATGTGTTAAAAATACTTACCTTATGAAATATTCAAAATCAACATGTTTGAACTTGCAAAGATGGCAATGATATGTTCTGGGGCAGTTATATTTGTCAATGAGAACAATTAACTTCTGAGCAAATGAGCCTTGTTATACAACATAATTAATAATTATATTATTATGAAATATTTCTATTTAACATTTTGTAGTCCCTATAATTATTATTCCAAATTGTTAAGTTACTCTGTTTATAGTAGAAATATACAAAAAAATTTAAGTAACAAAATTTTGATAATTGGCAGAGCTCAAATTAAGAAAATAAATCTGACAATATTCTGTGTAAGCAATATTCCAAAAAAATTGAATTGGATCAGATCAGTAAAAGTGATCCAGATATTAGCATCGATATTTCTCTCCTTCATTGGATGGACTCTCTAATCCCAAACTTTAACCAGTGATGCTTTCTAAATATGCAATTTAAACAAAAATCAGATAAATCCTAAATTTTATATCAGTTCCTCTTTCAGTTACTGCTTTTATATATTCTATTTTATGACATCCAACTTTTTTGTGACATAACTGTAATAATTCAACATTTAAATATATTTTTTTATTTAGCATTCAAAACTATAGTAATATTATGTAAATTGTGTTATTTGACTGTCCAATCTGCAAATGCAAACTAGAATACATTATAATTTTAATGCAATGAGATATATATTTCAGTACTTTAAAAAACCATAAGGTTACTGTGTATTGGCAGCATTATCATTGGAATGTACAATGTTCATTTCACAAAAGCATAGAATTATAGTCTCACTTTGAATAACAACATTTAATAATCTGAGAGATGTTAAGTTAAAATTTCAAGTTTGAGTTAAAATTAAAAACAATCCAGGCCTCACACATAAGACACTTCATTTTTATTTTCTCTGTTACTTACCCATGTTCATGTACTTCAAAGACACAGAAAGTAAACAATAAAAAAACGACAATTGACATAATAAAATATTATCTATCCTCTGCTTCCCATTAATTAAGATAAAAGGTCATTACACCTTTCTAGTTTAGAGAACCTTTAAAATAGTAATTAATAAATGTTAAAAATTACGGACAAAAATCAAGAAAAGCACGTCTGTATACATATATTAATTTTTAATATTAGTACAGTTATCGCAAGAACCATAAAACTAGAAAACCACTAACCAAAAAGGATATTAGATTATATATTATTGGACCAGGTTACCCATGTAATAAGTAGTTTTAGAACGGTTAGGGCTTAGGAATGAACATTGTAATTGTTACTTACTGTCATCCTTCTGTACTACTGTTTCTCTCCTACAAAAAATTAAACCCTTGTTACTTCATTTTCTAAAACTCTATATAATTGACCTCAGCGGCGTTAAAAGCATTTGAAATTAAGTTGTTTTTCCAGTAAAGATTCAAAGCTCCCCACATATAATCAATATAATGTTGACATGACAATGACATGAGAGATTACAGCTGCTGCTTTGTTTTTGACAGCCAGTTGTTGGCAATATTTTTTTTTACGAACAACAAACAGATTGCTTGTATTCAACCTGATACTAATGGCGAGCCCTCGGAAAATTTTATATATATACCTAGTAGAGTTTTATTTATTGCGAAGAGTAATTTTTTCACTACTTTACGTTTTTGGTCAGGACGAAATATTCTATTCACGCACCTTTACACGGAAAAAAAATGTTAATGTCGTAAAATTATAGGTATTAGAACAACAACAAAAATAGCTTTATTCAATTCAATAGTTTGTATCTGGAGGATAGGAATTGATTAGGATTTGTATCTTTGACAACTATTAGGATTGTATTTAACAAATATTTTTCGGTTTTTCTACTTGGCCGGGTCGAAAATTTCTTTAAGAATAAAAATTTTTCAATCGTATAGGTACGACGAAAAACCTTTTTGGTGATAATTATGAATTTATAGCTGTGAATTACTACTTAATATTGTACTTATCTAATTTCGAATTTCTTCTATGTAATCTTCATACAATAAAGTACATATTTTTAATAGGAAGGAGCTCTTAAACATTTGTTGCACAATGTGCAAAAGATATATTAGGGATACACTTACTTCAGTATCTTTAAACACACACACTATCAGCCCGTCATCGTCAACTGCTGGATGTAGGCCTTTCCAATACCATGCATCTGAGCTCGATCTTTTCTACTATGCATGAACTTCTGTACTTCAACTCTAAGCATCCAACCACCGGCAGCCCTTCTAATTTCCCCACTATTTTCTTTATTTATACACGTGTTGTAAATTGATTGCAGTAAATCTATGTATTCAAATGTAACGTACCTAACAAATTAATAAATACGTGTTTGCGTTAAAAATCACTTAATTAAATACCTAAATACGACACAATATTCTCAGGTAAAGAATAGAGTAACATATTATAACATGTAGATACTATTATTGTGTACTTATATACAATCTTTTTATAAAATTATATAATAGTCACCTGATCGCAGTGTCAGGCGAGATAATTTGAAATCTTATTCTATTCTTCATTAAATGTGTTCAAGTTTTAAAAACTCATAATTTGCACAGTTTTTTACTTTGTTTGTGTGTCAAACATTCCTATATATATTATATTTTAAATTTCATTAGCTATTCAAATTTTACAGACGTAGTAGTGTTTAAAAATTATGTAAACTACGGAATTTATCGCTGAATCCGCAATAATCACATAGATTATCTTAAAACATGGTAATAATAATATATAAGGTTTTAGAAACATCAATATAGAATTATTATAATTCAATGAATTTCAGTTAAAGTCGTGATAGACAATATTATTTTATGAAGCTTTCATTAGTGTTTCATTCCACGAAAATTATAAGCACCCTTATGTAAAACGTTTACATTACATTAAGAAGTGTTGTGAAATTAAACTATTATTCACCCATACCCATATCAATTTATTCATTATTAAATACAATAATATATGTTAAAATTACAAAATATTCACAATTCTTAGCGATCGTCCGATAGCGTCTCGTTCCAGCCTGACAGATTTTTAGAACGCTCGATATCTTTCTTTTTACATCATTTCTAGGAGTGGCAATAAATAAATGTAGCCGGCCTGTGCATATAGACTAGGTACTTAGGTTACATACATTGGAACGAATCCCTTTGTTCAGATCTGACATTAGCTTACACTATCAGGTATATATTTTGTTTTAAATCAATACAATTAAACAGCGTAATATATATATATATAAATTATTATTCACCATCAAGACATTATTAGATTATCGACTATTATATAGTTGTAGGGGTTACGGTTACTTCCTCCACCGTCACGCCCAACAACCGCGATGCTTAGAGTCACACATGGGCGGCGAGTTCATACGCCATCTCTTGCCCGGCTCTAAGACACCCTCACTTTCCCTTAGCTACAATGCAGAAAGTACTTCCTTCCCCACTACATTGCACAACTATAGTACTTCAAACCACTCACGGACGTCAACCATGCCCAGTTCGAAAGTACTCTCACCATTCACGCTTTTATATATTAATCCTAATTCATTAATACTGTTATTTATTATTTAACTACTTTATTCGTTATTTTACATTAACTTAATCAATATCGGTTTCATCATCATTTTTACTTGAAGAGCAAGCAGCAGTGTTGAAACTAAGCCAAGGATATATTTTATCTATAGCTACAAACGGCTTCATATCTCGCCCCCCTTCTAGTTAGTGGTGTATCCTCAACTAAATATCTATCATTTGCTAGCACCTTCTTTATTCGATATGGTCCTTTACACTTTGCCTCCAACTTTTTAGATTGACCCGATGCTGACACTATAGCCCTCTCTATTCTAACTAAATCACCTTCAATAATGTTCTACTAGCTTTCCTTTTTCTGTCATATATTTCTTTCATTCTGACTTGATTTTCTTGTATCTTTTTACTGGCGTCCGTTCGTATATCCTCAATATTTTCCGTACCAACCTCAATATTATCGGCTATGTTGTTTAAATTACCATTGCCAAGGATTAGTAATGGTTCTGCCAAACAAGAGTTCTGTTGGTGTTCTTTTGGTTATCTCGTGGACGGTGGTGTTGATTCCCAACTGAACATCAGGGAGAAGCTCGTACCAGTTGTTGTTATTTTGGCCATTGACCAATGAACCAAGCGCGGCTAAAATTGTTCGGTTGTATCTTCAACTTGCCCGTTCGCTCGTGGTGAAGCCACAGCATTGAGAATATGTTTCGTACCGACCGAGCACATAAACGTTTTAAACGCTTTGATGGTAAAACTGGTCCCTTGATCAGTTATCAGTAGAGTGGGTGAGCCAAAATAGCTAAACCGGTTACGAAGCGCTTTTATACTTTCTTTGGATTTAGTGCTGCGTACAGGCGTGAGGCAGACGTATTTGGTGAATCCATCAACCACCACTAATATGTATGTGAAACCTCGTTTGCTTCGCGGGAACGGTCCTAGATGAACAGGGTGTAGCGTATGAAATGGGCTTGATCTTTGGAATAGGATGGAGAAATCCTTCTTTGGCTCCCGAAGGTAGTTTATGATGTGCACATTCGAGACATGCCGAGACGTACTTTTTAATGAATCTACACATTTTCGGAAACCAGAATTGGGACTGTATTCGCTTTAGTGTCTTATTGAAACCGAAATTACCTATGTCGTCGTGATTGGCTATTAACAGTTGTCAGCGCACTCCCTTCGGTACTAACCATCAAGTTGTGCCATCCGGTAGCACGCGGAATGTCTGACCATTATTGATAGTATATTCTTTATGTACCCCAACAACTTTTGGAGTCTCTGGATCTTCCAATATCTCTTTTATACGTTTGATTTCCTCATCAGCAGACTGCATAGTAGATATCCAGTCCGCTGTATTAGTCGACAATATATCAATGACGTGTGTCGATTCTGTTTCCAACAATATAGGTCCTCTGCTGAGGGCATCCACATGAGTCATCTTTTCTCCGGGACGGTATTCAATTTCATAGTCATATTCCAGAAATTGAATCCACCCTCTTGATATACGGGGTATGAGATCCCTTTTGGTGAAGGTGGCGCGCAAAGCAATGCAATCCGTAACTATGGTAAACCTTATCCCAATGACATATGGGCGAAATTTGGCAAGCGCACTAATAACGGCGAGAGTTTCAAGTTCAAAGAAATGTAATTTCATTTCTTCAGTTTGAGTCTGTCGACTAAAATACGCCACAGGGCGCCAAGGATCAGTACCTTTTCTCTGCAGTAAAATACCAGATAACCCATGCTTACCTGCGTCGGTGTGCAACTGTGTTTCTGCGCTATAGTCATATAATGCGAGGATTGGTCTTACAGAAAATAACTTTTTAATTGTGTTAAATGATTTGACTTCCTCGTTTCCCCATTTCCATTGCACTTCTTTCTTCAAAAGGGTGGTCAAAGGCCAGGCTGACGATGCAAAGTTCTTTACAAACCGTCTGAAGAAGCTTGCCAGTTCGAGGAACCTTATAACTTCATGCTGATTTTGTGGAGAAGGAAATTTGGCCACTGCATCTGTTTTTGTGAGCCCCGGTTTTATACCATCTTTATCTATTTCAAATTCGAGAAAGTCAATACGTTTTTGTCCGTTTGTGAATTCTCTTTTGGACAGTGCGAGGAGTCGTGGCCTAAATAATTGCAAAGCGTGCATTTCACGAGTGGCTTCGGACATTTGAAACTTAGATGTCCGAGAGTGTCGCAATTAAAACACCTGATAGATCCCTTCGAGTTATTCTTTGAACTGGAGCTAATAATTGTTTCTGGATGAATGTTATTTAATGTTGTCAAGTTTGGTCGCTTTTCTTTATTTGAATCTCTACATTCTATCAGATTACGTTTTTTTCACTTTGACACTTTTCAAAAAATTCGAGCACATCTTCGAGCTTATGAAATTTAGCGGCTTGAGCACCTACCAGAACCCCACTATCTTCCATACCATAAAGAAGACAGTCTACTGCTTGCTTTCCAAAAATTTTACATCTATTTAATAAATTGATTTTTGCAAAATAATACGACTCTAACGATTCCCCAGGACGCAATCTTCTATTAAGCATATCAGTTAATAATTCGGCATAGTTTTCGGTAGCTGGGAACCACTTTCTTAACATTGCTTTCCATTCAAACCAGGTGTGCTTAATAGAAGGCAAGCTCTGATACCAAGTCTTGGCTAGTCCAGTAAGTTTTGGTAGAGCATAATGTATCGTTTGCACGTCGTTCCAGTCATAAATTTCAGAGCATTTATCAACCTTGTCGAGCCAGATGTCGATCGTTTGCTCTTTCAACATCGGGTCGAATTCAGGAACTACATTATATAATGTTGAAGGAGTAAACGTTTCACGATCCCTTGATTTTGGTTCCAATAAACTTAATAATTCCTTAATTACATCCAAGGATATTCCGTGTTTGCTGGGGATTGCCTCATTACCATCATCATTTATTGAGGGTCTTTTGGCTGAAGTAACTTCACAGCGATAACGAGTACTGCACGAAGCCTTCCTAGACTCAGAAGGCCTAGATCTCGACGTCCTTTCATATGGTTTATGAATTGCTAGTTTTTCACGCTCCTTCCGTACCTGATTTTCAAGCATGCGAAGCCTTTCTCTTGAATGAGTGAAGCTGTTCTCCCGTTTATGTGACGATCTTCGACTGCTTGGGCTTCCACTCAGCCGGCGAGCACGACGAACACCAGGCGTCCCGCTCCTGCTCGGCGTACGCCGTCTCCGCGTGAGACCATCATCATGGGGTATACGACTCGCGTGACTCATTATCTGAAACTCGAAATAGTCAATTAAGTATCATGTATGATTTCCGCATATCACTGTATAAGTATATGATAACCGAAATAATTTATTTAATTGTTCTAGGGTGCAGCATTAGAGTTTCAGATTTACAGATGTGAAATCTCTCTAACATGTTAGTGTAAGAATATTTTATTTACATGAAATCTAACTTCGATTGTCTAAAATACTTAAACATATTATTTTAAATTCACATTTGATGGTCGAGAACATGGCGTGGTACCTAAAATAATATATAATTATTCTACGCTTGTCCCACTTCTGATATGTAAAACGTTTACGTTACAATTAGAAGTGTTGTGAAATTAAACTATTATTCACCCATACAATTAATTTATTCATCATTAAATACAATAATATATGTTAAAATTACAAAATATTCACAAACCTTAACGTTCGTCCGACAGCGTCTCGTTCCAGCCTGACAGATTTTTAGAACGCTCGATATCTTTCTTTTTACATCATTTCTAGGAGCGGCAATAAATAAATGTAGCCGGCCTGTGCACATAGATTATGTACCTAAGTTACTTAACTAATTATTCCGTAACACTTGTAATGAAAATGAAGATTTATCCGAGTACCTATTAATTATCGAGCAAAATGAACTGTCGAATAATTTTACGTTTCGATCATAATTTGACATGTAACTACTGGCAGCACTAATCTGGCCATATTGTTTTTTTTCAATTAATGTAGTGTAGTGAGTTACATGGTCGTGTTTTGATGAATGTTGTTATATTTCGTTTAATTCGATAAAAAAATTGTTTTTAATGTCTTGAAATGATCTTGTATTGAGGCTCAATATGATTTAGTTAGGCGTGCGTTCATTTAATGCTTCGGGAAAGTAATTAGACATGGGGGGTTTAATATTGTGTTCTGTTTTGACATATTTGTTGCACTGCGTCGCTGGGCATGGCTATTTTGATTCCCAGCTTTGCGACCGTAACAATACAAAATTAACGCGGAGCTGCACAAGTCAGGTATGTCGTGTTGCGTATTTTTACATATTTTGGTAGGATCGAACCAAAGTATTGATTGGATTTGTTAGCCTTGAAAATATTTAGCTGTCATAATTCGTGAACCTTTTCAATTTGGATGCCATTTCTGTCTCCCCTCTATCTCTAGACTGAGTATATTTTGTCATTGTTTTGTCGCGAATTTGATCTATTTAGTACAGTTTAAAATAAGCGTTGTCTTTATGTTGTGGAATTTCATTTCGATTTTGTCGTTTTCAATTAATTCAACATACCGTTGGAATGTCTATCTACTTAATTCTTACGCAAACAGGACCTTGATAGTATTTATCAGTAATGTTTACGATGTCGATGATTCATTTTCTATTTCACATAATATGAGCATTTAGGTAAACACAAAACTTACATATACGCAGACAACATTCGTGGGATAACGTGAGATAACATGGGAGTGAACTACAATCCTCTGCGTACCACTGCGAGAATTACAGGCGTGATTTTACCTTTTTTTGCCACACAGATATCATGAAAATGTATTATTTACAAATGGCGATATATTTTTGGATAATTATTGTTATAACTTAGCAACATACATAATTTTACTTATCATGTCTGTTGTATCTGTGATCCTATATTTAAAATGTTGAGAATTTGTTATCTCTCAAGTTATATAATATGTACATAAATCAATATGGTCTTGTATACACATATCTTAGTATTTTAATGGTAATAAAATAACCCTTAATTAGTAGCAGTAGTAGTTAGTACTATTAGGTCACTTGAACATCTCTAAGGTGTTAAGTAATGAAATGTGTTGAAGGTTTAGTATATGTATAAGT
>DWME01005865.1:0-14356 GCA_018244795.1 Parelbella ahira ahira | reverse complement strand
GTAATAAAAACATTCCAAAATGTACCTTTTTTGTAGTAAATAAAGAGTTTTGATAGTATTTATTATTATTATTTTCCTAATAATCAGAAAGTTAAAATTATTTGTTGGCACGTCAATGACCCCATTAAACATTCTTTAGAAAAAATGGCACGTTGATGCATAAAGGTTCGCCTACCCTGGCATAGACAATCTTAATGGTACAAATGTCAAATTAGTGAAATGAATAATTTAAAAGATGTCAAATAATAGAATGTCAAAAAGTTACAATAATAAAAACATCATAATAATTAAAAGTGAAACTAATAAAAAATGTCTTTATAATAAAGTCATTAGCCTATGTCAGTCCACTGTTGGACATATGTAGGCGACTCCCAATGAGCACCATCGCACCATGTTAGGCAAGCGGTCACGCGGCCCACTACCTAAGTGCTAGACAATCTGACAAAAGCTGTGAACAAACATTCATAGTCCAATGTCACAGTAACGCCGAAGAACGCAGCAAATGGAGATGTATCGCGGGGCTTTGTCTAAATAAATGGATGATCATTGAACCACCACTATTCTCTCAAGGCTGGGGGAACGAATACAAATTATATTGCTAGTCTAAGAATATTCCGATATAAAACAAGGATATCGCAAGCATATCAGACACACACATACACACACTATCAGCCTGTCATTGTCCACTGCTGGACACAGGCTTCTCCCGTGGCACGCCACTGAGCTCGATCTTCAGCTCTACGCATCTAACTACATACTACCCACAATGGCACGAACCAAGCACATCGCCACTAACTAAACATCCCCGTAACTTGTATTCTCGTACCCTAAGAAATTACAACGAAAACTACAAATAAAAATGTAACAAAAAATATATAATTTTTTTGTTTGTCTCCCAAAAGAACAACGGAACGGGCTCCGTCCTTTGTGTCCTGTGTAATAAAATCTGGCACGACGCTAGTCCCTTGCTCCCTTTAGAACGGACTACTTTTATCCTTGTCACCGATATTTTATTCCTCTATAATTTACTCGAAATCCCCGATTTCATTAAATTTCGGCTAGTTTATGGGCTCCCCGACGTGTTTTTCAGGTGCGAGCGACTTATCCCGGACAAGGACTGGCGATAAGAATGGGAGGATCGTAATTAATTTACACGGAAACGATCAAATATTCTCGCTTGTTTATGGTTTTATTTTCGTTCAAGAAAAATATTTTTTCCAGCCAATAATAATTATATATCATTATGTTATACATTATTCAATAAATCAGGGAAAACATGGTTTCTTATTGATAAATTTTCTTATATATGCACTAATATCAAAAAAGTCCATATATCGTTAAAACAATAACAAATTTCTACCCACGACCATTTCTACCTACCTGAAAATTTACGAGCGCATTTTCGCTCACAGCTGTGAGTATCGCGGCGAAATTATATTTTCACGTAATCCTCAAGACGCGGGTTTTAATGAAATTTAATTAACTTTAACCCTAGTTCAATTTATTATCGTCCATAAAATCTAAAGTGTTTACGATAAAACGGAGCACCGCTGCGACACTCGCGGCTTGCGGCCAGTGTTTCTAGTGTCACCACGCGTTAGTGCATTTAAAGGAATATCCTATTCTACATCTACTAAAAGTACTATTGGTCGTAAAATATTAACTTTAACAAAATCTTGCTTTAATTAATAAGGGACTTTCCAAAATACATAATTATTGTAATGGAACATGCGGCAAAAATGTATTAGTGCGTATTATTTAGCTCATATTTGGGGGAGGCCTATCTCCAGCAGTAGATCTAGAGGCAGGTGATGATGATGACTTGGCCCATCAATAAATTTGTAGATAAGCCAAATCGGTCTCATAATTTAAAAATTACAGTAATTCGAAGATTTGAAGGATTTTAAAATATTGTCATTTAATTTCAGTGTTCATCGGGTACTATAAATACTGTACATGTATCACATATTTTACTTAGAGTTAAAAGGAAAAAAATATGAATATGGTATATTTTAATTAATTGATATAATCGATTATTGTGATCAACTTGACTCCTGAGTTCATTAAGATCAGGGCGAGGACAGGGCGCAATTGCGCTAATTGGGGAGGCCTATGTCCAGCAGTGGACTGCAATAGACCGACGATGATGACTTGACCACTGTTAAGGCTGGTTTGATATTAAGGTCTGACAAAAAAATAATTTATGAAAATACTCATTTAATAATCGAAGTTGTAGTATATTTATGTACATATAAAGGGACTTTCTTAATAATAACCACAGTAGCATACCTATATTTACCAGAAAACTTATTTTTCATAGGAAGCGTTGTGACCCTTTTGAAGGATATTGGGCGCACGGAAATGTGTCAGGTTTAGCATTTGCAGTTAAAATATCTATGGTTGAGGTTTGTTAGATTATAAAATTTGTAGGTAGAATACATTAGAAAAATACTTAATGCAAACCTTTCAATAACTCTAGATGCTTAAAAATAAATCGATGTATGTAACTGTCAGATGTAGATACTCGCCCAATTTCTTTCGAGTTATACAACAAAATTATCATCATCATCTGAACTGAGTCAACTGCTGGACACAGGCCTCTCCAGAGACGTTTGTTCCTATAATCCCTACACTGCATATGCGGCTTGGGGATCGCAGAGCACGACTCAGAACGCCAACGCTGCTGTCCGTAGTCGGCCAGAGCATATAGCCGTCCCTGGGTAAGCCGGGCTTCGAAGCCTCTCACGACACAGTGGTATCCCAACAGGGAGTCGGGGTATATACATATGTGTTTATGTCTCTCTCCAATATTTAATTTTTTTATAAAAACATTTTACAAAAAAACTGCTTATATAATATAATTAGTTCATATTATTAGTTCTACTTACACGCCATTGAACTGTAATTTACACTAATACTGCCGCTAATTGTACGCTCGTGCCTTTGAATTTGGATACAACACGATAACGTTTGTTATATACATGCCATGGCTAAATTCAAAGTTGTTATCGTAACATCATCAACATCACGCTTGTAATTCCCGAAGAGGTGGACAGAGGAGTACAGTACACTTTTCATTTCACTAGTTACATTATACATATTGTATTCCATGACTTAGATAGTGAGTGTATTGCAATACACCGGGGGCACAAATCCAGACGCCACGCTGGTATTAGAAATTCGAAGTGAGGAAAAATAACAGTACCCCGAACCGGGAATCCAAGCCAGGACCTCTGGACCAACGAGTAAATCAAATAAAAGTTAGAATAAAACCCCTATTCATTTAAATGCTGACGAACCTATGAGCGACAAATGTAGCTCAGAGGCGGTTACAAGTCGTAACATATCTATAAAGTTATATGTAACTATCTATGAGACTGCTTCGGTGCAGTCACTTTACCCCGTAAGGATCCTGGTATGATGATATAATAATAATAATTGACTGCCTCGTTGGTCGAGTGGTTGCAAGCGCGACTGCCGATCGGAAGGTCCTGGGTTCAAATCCCGGGTCAGATACTATTAGATTTTTCTAATTTAGAATTACTAGTAGTGACTTGGAGTCTGGAATTGTGCCCGGTGTATGGCAACAGGCTCACCACCTATTCCATGGGACTTAAACGTAACTGGTGAAACGTGGGATTGTACTACACTCCTCTGCCTACCCCTTCGGGGATTACTCGGCGAGATGTTTCTTTTTTTGTATTGTTCTAGTTTATTCTGTTCGGTGAACATGTGGCACACCTTTTCGTGCAATATGAAAAAGCTTCCGTTTTCAAATCGCCGAGGAGCTTTTATCGAACGATTGAGAGGGTTTCATTGTTCGATAAGATACTATCGTGAAGGCCGTAGAGTATATACGTTTACTTATATGTACAATATATACTCAGTAGACCGCATACTGATGATAATTATATAGTTTGGGTTCATGTATGAATGTATAATGTAGGTATGCTCGTTCCTCGATTTTGAATATGTTACGCGAAATAGTAAGAAATAATTTACTATTAAATGCTTAAGACTTATATATGAACCGGCTTAACGCGACCTCGATGCAATCAGCACGACCTAATGTTGAAGGACCTTGTATAGGACCAAAACTAGTCGGGCTCTCCCGAAAAACATACGTAGGAAATACATTGAAAATTATTAAAATTTTTCATTTCACTTTAAAATAGACTCGTGATTATGACTGTTATTATTTATTTGTAGGATAAGTATTTATACTATTCCTGTCACCGAACTAAAGTAATTCATATCAAAACTGTCGAAGCTACGGAATTGAGACATTTGGATACATGTGAAAATATTTTCATATTTCACTTGAAAAATTGTTACCTACAATTTCACCCCCTCGGAGAATTGTCGTCTATCATGTAAGTGCATACTTTGTCATTTTAAATTTTTCACATTTGTGTTTATTTCCAAGGCTACAAAATTCAATTGAGTCCGTTATGATTATATAACATTTGTTCCGTTGCATTGTAATATGTTGTGCGTTTTGAAAACCAAGTGTGTCAATTAATTGAATACAAAGTAATTGAATTCAATATGAAGAAAGAAGATTGTAGTCGCATTGTTGTTTCTCGCGTCTATGTTTCTACTATATTGTTTCGAAGGCTGGTAAAAATTGTCACTCTATACCTTGTTAGTGTGTTAGGTTGGGACCTAAATCCTTCTCATTCTAGAGAGTAAAGCGTGTCTATAATGAAACAATAAAGCATTTGACGGTACGACAATACAATTGTATTAAAATGTTATCTGATTATATATAAAAATAAAGCAATATCAATAACTGATAAAGAACATTTTAACTTACATATCGTTTGTCTTTGAAACGTTTGAGAGTTGCAAGGAATTCTAGGATAAATACTTAAAATTTTGCCCGAAACGTGACTGTTACAGGATTATTACATGTTTTTAGTAATTTAACTATTGTTTATGTAGATCACCTTGTACAAGACCGGAGACAGAGTATTGTGAGATAATACATCTATCTAACTATTATATTAAACGTAACAACTATTCGCAGTTGGACAACATCGCGATTCTGTAACAAGTTTTCGATTAGAAATACAAATATGCAGATAATCACATTTGCTTCACATTTTAACCTCGTCTGTTTAAATAATGTGTAAATAGAATCATTTCAAATAGAGCATATACATTACTGGAATCAAAAAATGTAAGATATACACTGTAGCATATTGATTTATATCAAAGAATCATTCTCTTTGCGCAAATCAGATAACTGTCTGACGTTTATACAACTAAAATCATTATCCCACTTAAACTAAAATCATACCCCTTCCACAGATCTTTCTATGGCACCAATACCTGAAACGACACTAAAATAGACCAATAAATTCAGTGAGTAACATCACGTGTGTACACGGTAGTTTAGACCGAACAGAGATCTTAATATGTCTCTCGAACATGTTGTTCTGTAGAAGGATAAACTTTCGCAAATCGTGCCTTTAAACCTGCATGCAAGCACAGAGTAACTTGTCACAGAGGCATAACATTAGAACTGTTGAAAGTTTAGCTTTTAAACATGTCAAAATCTATTTTTTGTGATAATTATGCAGTATATACTTAGTAGAACTGAGTATTTGATTTGGTGAAATGTGTTGTAGTTAAATAAAATTAAGTACGTCAAAACTAACTGTTACTCAATGGTGTTTGAAATACATATCTTCTTGAATGTTACGTATCCAGTCAAATCTAATAATATAGGCTAACTAGTATACAAATAACACTTATTAGTTTTATTATATTTCTTAAATGGTACGCATTTGTTTTAGAATTTCATTTAGCGTCTCCCTGTGACTACTCTGTACTAATCTCAATAGGGTGATACATCACCTCTGTGCGGTCTCGCAGTCCCGATAAATCAATCCACCCCAAATAGTTGCGAATAACAAATATTTTATCTAAACGCCATTGACCAACCCTCGCGCCAATATTGCTAATGTCAAATGCATGATTTGTTGTGTGACTCCAGAAAATATAGGCATTGTGTATAAGTATTGTATTTTTGTGATGTTTTTGTTCAGTTTATACTTTGACTGTTAACATGTGGGTAAAAAATTGTGAATTATTAATATACTAAACAAATTTACAATCAAACAATTATTAACTTGTTACATGTTTAACTTATAGTAAGTATCCTTCTTACTTTTATTAGCTTGACATTCCCTTTAAAGACTAATTTGATTTGTTCATGAATCGTAAATAAAACATGTTTAACATTTAAAAATTTCAACGCTGCTAACTTCCGACATGAAAAACGAAGTTTGCTTTAACGTCGCTTTCGTCGTCGCATTTTATAATACTACATATACTGAGGTGTTTACTGCCCGCTATATAGATTATGCACATAGAGTCGCTAAGTTTATTTGCTACGTAGAGTCGGTCCACGAAACAGTAAGTAGGTGTTGTATTATTTTGTTAGTTACTAATACTATGTCATCGTTGTATAATAATTCAAATGTAAAGAAAGTTATTTCGTTGCGTAAAGGAAACAAAATGATTTTATAAAGTGTATTAATATATTCCAAATTCTTGGTGTGGCGAATGTACCTGTCCGCGGAGATGACGACGTTTTGAGGATTTACCCATTAAAACCCTGGCGACCGCTCTAGGTATATGAAGTCTTTGACACTCTAAAGAAAACATTGAATAATATTAGATTTTCTTTTACTTATTCATAAATATTACAAAACGTTTGGTTAATTTACAGTTTCCTCCATTCTATATTCAATTACATTTTCTCTAAATATTTCTATTTCGTTCTTTTTTCAAAATCATCAATTATGTATAATAATTAGTATTAAAATGTATATACATATAAGAAATCCCATTAAACCTGTAATATTTACTTACTTATATAATGTAGATGTACTTTGTTCTAAAGCATAATGTATTGAGTCCATTCAACCAGATAACAAAGCCTTCACCTATATGCAAATGTCAGAGAGCAATAACAGAGTAGGCACGAGTGTATCAAGCGTTTCACGACGTAAATACCGATTTATGTATCCGTATTCATCTTATGATCTCATATCTCTCAACATGGATATCCCAGAACGATATAAATGTAAACGATAGAAATGAACGATATACATGAACGATAGAACGGATTTGATTGCATATGCGAGTATGTGCTAGATATAAATGCAACAAAAGATAATCAATTTAACTTAAGTAAATAAATCTAATATATTCATGACATATTATATTACTTTATTGATTGGTACTATTTTGCAATATGTGCCATTGGGGATAAATTTTGTTTGTTCTATAGGACTAAATACGCAAAATAGGTTGATGTAATTGTTTTTCACATAAATGCAATATTTTGGACACCGATCGTCATTTATAAGGGAGTTAGGCGCAGGAATTTAATTTTATAGGCCGTTACTGTAGTATGCTAGCCATGTTTTAATACCTGAAGCTGTGACACGGCGACAACTATGTACGTACATATAAGCTATAGACGCATATGTTGGTTGCATGTTTGTTTGGTTGGTTCCACTTAGTACAGTTCAGTGCAGTGTAAACTATGCTTCCGGCAGGTTTACTACTGAGAACACAAAGCCCATATGTCGTTTACACATATAGTCGACAATTTAGTATTCACATTTGCGTTACATTGTTGTACGTAAAAATATAGTCAGTGATGCTTGAACTTGTTATTTTTTGTCGTTCCACATTCAAATATTTTGCCACAATATGTAAAAGATAAAAAATCCCACACATTAAATAACAGAAGTGGATTGGGGAAATTTTTCAAATAAAAAATTACACTCGCAAAAATTCGAACGGAAAACTTTTTTCATCACGCTCGTTTCCGTTCGCGAATTCCCCATTCGAAATAAAGATCAAAATTGTTTTAAAACGTATGTATGTAACAGGTCGGAGTCCATTCGGAAATACTTTCCACTCGTCCGCTGAGCGAGTATGAAATCAGTGCAGTACAGTGAAAGATACTGCAAATGGAATAGCGATCGAGTCCGTCGCGTTCCCGTAACTGCCCCGTGCGAGCTCCGTTGTTGCTATGTTAAACGTACACCGCGTCTACGGGTAAAGCCTTTTTGCTATGAAATATTATTTTTCACAGTCGGTTATTCATTAAAACGTTTAAAATTACATTTCTAAAATTTTCTTGCTTTTAATTAGTAATAACAATCATCATTTAGTACTTTACTATTACGCACGTTGAAACCAATGTATTTGATTCCGAATTCAAATGGACAGGGAATCGAATTTCAATTGTCCCAATAGATCTCCGAAGTCTTTTTTCTATTTTGCTTACAGAGTGTTTCGAAAATCTCTTCAACAAAATATAAAGACGACAGACAAATATGGATGTTTCGGTTTTAATAACATTAAAATACATGACACGCCTTTGTTTCAAATTGACAAATGGATATTACAACTGTACTTCGATTTCAAATTAATATATGTATTTGTGTAATGTTACAGTTACAGGTTAATTTTCTGTGAAACAGGTCATCAATATCCAGGGTTCGTATCAAAATATTAGTCTTACAATTAGTGAAGATTCAATTCACAGGCGCTCAATCATAAATTTGCATATTTTATATATATTTGGTTGATCCAAATGATCAGTACATCATTTCCTTTAATCCTCGCACATGTTATTAGGCGACGGTGACCACTTACCATCACCTAGCCGTTATGCCTGTTTGCTAGCGTTGACAAAAATCTGCCTTTTTCCTAAATAACTACCGAACTATTCTGAAGGAAGTATGTTTAGATATTTACCTTACTATACGGTAGGTATACATACACATGTAATAAAAAATAATATTTCTTTAATTAAAATCATTATAGAATTTAGTATGCGTTTATCTCAATGTCATTCAGTCGGACTCTCAGTAAAATAGTTATAGTCGTTCAGTACTCAGGCGCTGTGCAATGGCTTGAAACGCTTCCATCGGGAGCCAATAATAAATTTATACCGTGTACTGGAGATTTTAAAGATACCTGCAGCTTTTTCATTTGCATATATCAGAGAACGGCGTACGTTGGACGTGTTCGTCCGTAACTAGATGATTTTGTAAAGAAGTCTACTGGACGCTATAATTAATACCTACGCTTATTATTATTTATTATTTACACGAGTGTGAAAAGTAATGACGAGAATAGTCCTTTTTCTATGATTCGTTCATAGAAGGATCACCTTTGCACTTATTTACAGGCGATAGATAGGCGAAGATTTTTCCTGACGCAATTGTGATCATTTATTTCTGAGTCAATCACTAGAAAATAACGACTCGGCCTTTACATTAAATTTTAAGTAGAGTAGCTCTTGATAAAACAGTATGAACTTCCAGAAGTATTATATTTATAGCAAATATAAATTGTAATATTGTGCAAAAACTAAAATAATGATATTATAATTGAAATAAATTGATATTGTTTCATTCATAAAAAATGCTATATCTTAAAAGTATTTAGCGTTGAATAGCATCTATTGCCTATTTATGTATTATATTTTTATAGTATGTACCTACCATATGCTCTCTCCATCATCCAGGGTTGACCGGAAGAGAATGCCATTAGGCATTAAGTACGCCCTTGTATCCCTTAGCAGGTGTTACAAAATGAATAAATAAATAAAAGCTTTAAAAAAGGGTAAAAAACATTTTAGCTAATTTTTATAATAGAATTTATTTTATGCCTACTACATTCTATTCATTGTTTTAAAATCTCAATATTAATAATGTATTTATATCATTAATAAAAATTTAATACTTTCTGAATAAACAATTCAATTATACACACAGTAAATGTAAAGCACATACATATATGTATGTACAATATGCTTGAACATATTTAATTATTTATTATAGAGACCATGAATTTGTAGTACCTATATAGTATACGATATAATGATAGTAACTACATGATAGTAACTACATGATAGTAAATACATTGTTTTCTTTTCATGATTTCACTGTTTGTTTACAACGTGAGCACGGTGTGTTGTTCCCATAGACCGCAGGCAATGCAAATTTATACTCGTGTGGCGATCGGCGAGTGCTATGCGGCGTGGCCTGTTCTCTTAATTACAGGGAGCTAATGCCTTTCCGATGGCCGACCGCCGGAGACTTAATTGGAAACGCACCGTGATCGGCCTCCGGTATTTGTCTTGCCTCTAGCAAATGCTTACGTTGTACGTCAAATACGGCGACGTAAACGTATAACGAACTAAACCGATGTCGATGTTTTTCAAATGTTATGAAAACATAACATCGTGCCTATAATCCCGACGAGGTAGGCAGAAGAATATCGATTTTGGATGTTTTAGTTTTAAGAAGTAATATCGCGATAGTCTCAGTTCATATGCCTTCATGAAACCAGGTTGAATTGTTAAATTGTAAAAGTTAAAAAGTTAAATTTACGAATTGTATTCATGGAATTTTCATTTGCTATCCGTTTAATACACAGGACTCTATTGGCTCTTTTGAATTCATCCATTTTACATATATGCATTTCATATATGCATAATCCACAAATATAATTGATGAATGTTTTAGTACTTTACCATTAATCAATCAAATGACAACAGAAAAAATATTGCTCGCAATTTAGAGACATATGTATGTATGTATGTTTGTACATTTCTGTTAGATGTTTTTGATCAGATCAGAGTTAATAAGTTTTTGTACTGTTGTCTGGTTTGCAAAGAACCGCGCAGTTAGAATACAATGAACCAGAAACCACAACATAAAATTTCTGTTAAAATATTTACTCGAATATAATATGGTTACGGTTTTCATTTAAAATTGTTGAAATAAAAATGTACACAAGTGTGTTTTCAGTTTTCAAACATATTCCTAGAGGTTTTCATACATATAAACCCTAAGGAATTTGGTGATGGTGCTCTTGATTGACTTATTATTTTCTGCCCCTGTGCCCCAGTTTCGTGTTGTATGAAATTCTGTGATCTCGGATATTTAATTTTCTTTCGCCAAATGTAGATCTTAGATAAGTACTTATTGTTGATAAACTACAGAATTATCCATTCTATCTCTTGATTGTAAAACTATGCGACTGTTCTTCATTTTCATACAATCGTAACGTAAATAATGGTGATATACAGGCACTCAAAAATAACTCATGCCATGTATATTTACTCGCTTATTTTTTATCGAACATTCATTTAATTTCAATTGGGCTCATGATAATTATATATATATATATATATATATATATATTTTTTCAGTGTCGTGTTCCTAATATGCCAATATTTCATAGTAGAATATTTTAACTCCACAGTGTTAAGTATATAAAATATGTTTTTGTCTATACACAATGTAGGTATTCGTGTCAGCGTTCAGAGTGAAGTCAACGGAAAAAAATTCGGGAGTTCCCATGTAAATTAGTCGGAGTTTTGAATCTTTTGACGTCAAACTAAAAAGTAATTACGAAAAGCCCGATATGTCTTGATTAATACAGGCAGGTAGGCAGGTAAACGATTTATAGGCCCACCTAATCAGGTATTATAACATTTTACAATGTAATTAATGAGTTTTCTCTTTATCAAAGGAACAAGTTGTTGGCGTTTATTTGTGGAAAGTAATTACTTGATATTTTTACTTGCAGACGCAAAGATTAGCATTTGATTTATGAAGTCGCCGGTCACGCGAATACGTCTGTTGAATACATAGTTAATAGCTCTTAATGCGCAAAACTGTGACGTTTTCTTACAGTATATCAGTTGACATTAATCAGAATTTTCGTTAATAATAAGGTTTTACTGTATGTAACGTTGCTCTCAAGCCATGGTTTTATATTAAATTGTATGTCTAAATGTTGAGTCGTAGATCGTCGACGTTAACAAAAAGTCTTCAGATAATATAATGTTCAGAATATTATAAGTTGTTTAATCACATCTGCGTGTATCTACACAACCTTATTGTCTGTTATGAGTGAGTGAACAATACACACAGAATAAGATACAAACAGCCAAATCTAAGACAAATATATAATATTATTATTTAGGCATCGGTTCAGAAATCGTGAATCGAATTCGGATTTCGTCAGAACAAACCAGTAAGGTGACCAGGGTAGCAAAATGACGTCATTATTTACTTAATGCAGACATAGGTACGACAGAGCTGTCATTTTATATTTTATAAATTGAGTCTTTCATAAATTATTATCATTTAAATGACTTACATTTTCTTTTCAAAAAAAGTGTTTCATCGTCCAGCTAGAGCCCTAAGTAACTGACATCAAGGTCAATTCTCGTCATCCAGACCCTTAGCTAACCTACATCAAGGTCACTTCTTAACTTATAAATCACAAAGATTTTATTGTTGTCAAAATAATAGGCATTACGAATAAAATTCACGCAAGGTGAGCGGCCTTCAAGTGTACGTTCAGGTTAGTTCAGTTCTGGAGTTCAGTAACTTCAGGATTCAGATGTATTAGTCAATGAACACTGTTTATTCTTATACTTCAGTTGATTTATGTCATGCTAGCAAGTCATTATTCCACAAAGGTCTTATCGCCGGGAAATAGAGGTACCTATATGTGGCAGGATTCTATTGATAGTGGTTAATGCTGGCTATTACTTACATCTCGCTGCTCTATGGCTAATGCACCCGGTATTGGACGTCCGATCCGATATTTCGAGGTACTTCCTGTGATCGAGTGCCGAGATACATTAGGAACGGGGCTCTGTTTCCATGAACAAGTTCCTTTGGAGAAACTCGTCATTTTAAGAAATTTTCGCTTGAGAAATGTAAACTTGATAATAATGTTTGTTCTCTCTATTACATTAATTTATACAATTTAATCATTATTCATATAACCATCTCTTCGCTGATATTGAGCTAATAAAGAGATATATATGTATATATCTTCGAAAATGAGTATGAATGTCTTCATGTCTGCATTAAATGTGATTTGGATATGTGTAGGTATGAAGAGTAATATGATAATAATATCCATGGAAAATAAGTACATATTTAATCCTGAACGGATAGAGGTATCAGACACTTCGGAGTCATTTTATGCCCTGTAAGTGACCTGGCATGATGATGTAATAATAATAATTATTATATCAGATTTGTTAATCAATGGTTAGAGGGGTTTGCGAGATAAGTTATTCGCGTGATAAGTATATTCTTATTGAAGTGGTCAATGGAAACGCGGGTTGAGGTGAGGTAATATTGTTTGAAAGTAGTTTTAGGTAACGGCGATCATTTTGAAAAAGCGCAATCCATTCGAACTTTTTAACTCTCGTTACTTGGAATTTCCATTGGTATTAAATCGTTTCGCGAACCCTTGATTTAATGGCGCCGTCTAGCCACGATTGAATGGCGTAGTACCTACAGTTCTGTTTGCTAGAAGTAGTACCCAGAATGATCAAGATGTAAGATTTTTCGTTGACATTAGAGGAACCCTCTTAAATTTTAAATTTCTGTACACCAAGCCACATTATTGCTTAAAAGAAATATTAGAAAAATCAACTCGTGAAAAGTGGTCTTTAGCGTGACGTAATAAAAATAAACAATGAATTTTAATAACTCGGCAATTACTATTTAAAATATACTTCTCTTTCTACAGACACAATTTTTTTGTACACTGTATCAAATTACGATCATTTTTACGTCCAATTTGACATGTTTTATAAGCAACTACAAGCATAAAATAGTCTGCATATCATCTTCTAGACATATCTTTGTGTTATTATTTTCGAATTGCTTTAAGCGATTTCGGCGTCCTAAATCTGTCCGAAAAATACCTAAAATCTTATTTATCCAATTAGTTCGCGAACAAAGAGCTTGTACTACATAATAGAAGTTTGTAAAGGACGACCGTTAAGGGGTCATGAAAAACGGGCCTTAAAAATGTCATTGCCCCGACCATTACTACGCGTGTATTTTTGCTTAGGGCTGTCGGGTCTTTCGAATAGAAGTTATTACGCAAAAATGACTGTCTTAGTACCTTGTAGTCGGGATTTGTAACGAGTGTATGGCAATACGCTTGGCCCCTACACCATGGGACGTATAGCATAATGGGTGAAAAGAGGGAGACTAGTGCGGAGAGCAGAAAGAAGAGTACCTCTGCCCACCCTTTGGGGAAATGCAGGTGTGATGTTGTATTTAAACATTTTTATAACCGTCTGTTTTTATACATTCTTTATTAATTTCAAGAACAGGTCATCGAAACTAAAATTTTTTAAATTTGCACGCGAGGTATTATAAATTAAATGAATTTTTGTTATCAAAGGTTACTCATTATAAAGCTAATAGCTCCCGACTCAATATCACAAATTGCTTAATTTCGCAAATTATATGCGATGTATCAGTTTTAG
>DWME01005864.1:0-14356 GCA_018244795.1 Parelbella ahira ahira | reverse complement strand
CGCAGAGTAGAATTCGGTAGCGGCTGCCAAGTAGTAATCGGTTCAGAGTCTTTTAGTATACCTATATATAGATAAAGTATAGAACAAAGTTCAATAATATGCAATCAGTGCAAGGTCACTGTTTTTCCAAATAGAAATCTCTTTCAGCACACCCGTACGAGGAGAGCTAATAAACTGAGTAAAACTTAGTATATATGATATAGTGTAATATACATTATATGTATATTTATTTGTCCTGCATTACTCTTAATAAAGGGCGAATTGAATAGACAGTGTCATTTCGTACCATTCAACTTAGATAATCATTATAATCGGAAGTACACGCCTAATCTTTTAAATTTTTAAATTCATGAATCCAATATAATGTTTCTTAAATATACACCACGTACATATATAAACATAACGTACATAGCACATAATGCAATAACACGTGCATAAAGCAATATGTACCTACACTAATAAATAGAGTAACTGTAGAGTTCACAACATGCCAGATAACGTTGAACGAGCATGATGGGTTCACGTGACTATCGTATAATTTTAATAATCTACATCATAATGCAATTCAAATCAAACACAAACTAATATCAGTCAAACACCAAGTGTCAAGGTCTAGCGCGATAAATTTACGCTATCTCCGTTGTCGACTGTCGACAGCTTAGCGATATCGCTAATGCGAACAACTCGTAATTACGACCGGTCGCAAGTAGGCGAGCAGGATGTGTAAGCCGTGGAACCGTTTTCGTAATGAGAACGTATTTTGTGCCGGCTGTATATAATTAAGCCGTGAGCTCTGTAAATGTCATTGTGACAGCTGGTTATGACGTATCAATGTCAATGTGTTAGGAACTATCGTTGAATACGTTTGTTTTATAAGTATACATAAGGAATACGGTCAGTAGCAACGAGTATGTTACAAAATCTGCGAAAAAATATTATTATATATCAATGGATCCACCAGTATCCCCATATAATATAATTAACACTTCCTACTAATTATTATTATTATTTACCAAAATAGTAAACACAGAAAGTTACATTTTTATCTTCTAAAAATATGTAGTTATACCCTATATTAGAAAATAATTCCATAGACAAGTGTTGTACTTGTTAAACAATGACATACGGAAATAAATTACGTTTTTAAGATTCACAATGCCTAACAGAACAGAAAATTAGTATAATGAACTAAAAACGTAACATCACGCCTGTAATCTCCGAAGGGGTAGGCAGAGGAGTGCAGCACACTCCCACGTTTCACCAGTTACGTTTAAGTTCCATGGAATAGATGGTGAGCCTGTTGCCATACATCGGGTACAGATTCCGAGTCACTACTAGAAATTCTAAATTAGAAAAAACCAATAGCACCTGACGAGGGATTTGAACCCAGAACCTCCCGACCAGCAGTCACGCTTGCAAGCACTCGACCAACTGTCTATCCATAGAAATGAACCGAATCAGCAGCAGGTATAACAACACAACAATAACAGAGTATAAAAATCAGCAAAAGTCTGTTCCAAATTCAATTCAGCCATGCGTAGTGAGCAGACCTCTATGTCACTTGTTAGAATTTAAAACAGGAACAGTTTACTCGCGGCGCCAGCAACGAACACTCCAGCATTTAAACACTTACGTTTCTGTAAGCATGTGGAATACACAAATCTAGCTTCATTCGCGTTTTTTTTTCTTTCACTTCTTTAAGGTGACGACCGCGAATGCAGCAGAAGTTTCCATTCACGTCTTTCACACAGTTTCCTTGCTCACTGTTGCGATTCAACGTAAGAAATTTTGTGCAACATTTGCAATATTACCCTTTTAAATGTAAGGCCAAGCGTTAAAGTGATAATCGTTAAATAATAATAGTTAAAGTAATACATATTCATAATTCGAATTACTGTCTAGACATTATCTGTTTATTGTGAGTTTCCCTGTATTGAGGAAACAATAAAAATCGTGAAATAAAATTACAAGAAAACATTCGCTAGTCTTTCTGAAGTGACCACGAGTAGAAATTTTTTTTTTTTTTTTCATTATCAGCCTATATCCGTCCACTGCTGGACATAGGCCTCTCCAATAGCATGCCACTGACCTCGATTTTCAGCTCGTCGGATCCTACTGCTACCAGTCACTGCGTATATCGTCAGTCTAGCTGGAGGGCATCCTACGCTACGTTTTTATATTTTTTTATTTTCATACATTTTAATAATTACACTGATATGTTTCAAATGGTTTTCATATATATTGTTCCAAAGGGGTTAAGCATTACGATAGTAAATAAATCAGCTTACCCCTCCGAAAAGCCGGATAATGTGATCAACAGCAATCCTATCTATAAGTTTATCGGCCTAATCAAACGTTACTGAAATAGTGTGCAGAACGACCTTCCTCTTTACAGTTATTAATCTACCCCCAAACCCCCTGCCTCGTAATAGCACCTATCTTAATTTTAAACAGGCATCAAGAAACCTGCGAAACCTGTCTTTTAGACAATTTTATCCCAATGTTAACTTGAGATTGTTCAATAAAAGAAAGTGTAGCAAGGAATTTTAGGACGTAATTAATAATTTAGGAAATATAATGTTGTATAAATGTATTCCACAAATGTCAAGTCCGGTACTCAGCCAACGCACCGCCCTACCGCCCGATCTTATCTGCGTTATATACACGCCGCTCTCCACAATATCGCCGACAATTTTTCTCTGTAAGCGAAGGAATTCATACCGTTATCGCGGACATGATTTCGACATTAGTGGAATATGCTAGCCCTGGCATCGCAGTTCCGTCGGATATGTTCTCGATGGCAAGCGTCCGGGCGTGGAAGCAAATGTTTTCCGGGTTTGAACATTCGCTGTGAAAACAGCCATCTATTCTGCTGATAGGCAACATAATTGACACGGACTGGGTCGCGGTACATATTTGTCGGTTCTACGAACACGTATCCGCCCCGCGTGTAGATTTTAGTAACAAAATACGTATGTATATGTAGACGTCCGCAAACTAATTTGAGGGAAACGTCGGCTGTCCAAAATATTCTCTGTACATTTCAAACGAGTTATTGAAATATACGAGTACCTATATTATTAAACGTTGTTATTTTAAAATCAAAATTTATCTCATTTTTGTACATTAGAGCGACACAGGAGTAGGCAGAGCATGGTTATTTTTAAAAAATCCAGTATATTTCAAAAGGACATGATTGACATATTCTACTGGCTTACCGCGCGCACCTGCTTTTTTTTTCGATTCCTCCCGACCTAGAGAATTATCTTCTAATCTCTACGGTATGCACGTTGCCACACGATATTCCATTTCACCGTTGTAGCAAGTGATATGTAAGCTTAAAACGCACATATTTTTTTATAAAGAGGTAGGCGGGATTTGAACCCAGGCCCGCAGAATGAGAAGCCTTCGTCTGCGGTTGCGAACGTTTAATGCATTTCTCTTCGTTCAATTTTACTTGTGTTGAAGTTATTTGGTTCGATTGAAAGAAGGTAGATTAAGCGCCATGCTTCTTCCAAAACGAATTATCGTAAATAAAAAAGAAAGTATAAACTTTTTTTGTTTAATATACAAAGTTAAACAATTGTTGCAGCCACCCAGTAAATGTATTTTAATTTATGGTTTTGAGGCGGCTCCTCTCTACCATAAGATAACAGTTTTATGCAACAAATCAGTGTAATCAAATAAATAATAACTATTTACAAAGGATAAAAATGTTAATAATATAGGGTAAAAGTAATTACTTCGTAAATTGCAAGCCAAATTCGTGTAATTTTTATCTGCGCTATACGTCCTATAGCCTAGTACTTACGTACTTCATAAAACGTGCGTGAAAATTTGCCAACAGCCAGTATCTATCAAAGTAATAAACGCCCATTGTAACTAACACAGATATCGCGATAAAACCTCAAACAATTTATTAATTTTCAAATGCCTGCATAAAATTATCAATTGAAAAAAAAAAACATTTAATCCATTCGGTTTTATTAGCTACCATTTTGGTACGCATAAATTTGAATGCGTTTGAATGGTTATCATACCATACATATGTACATTGCCGTTCCTGAAACTAATTATGCACATACAAAAACGAATACAGCGAGTACCTATAATAAGGTTCCAGGAAGTAATCAACGCGACTCGATTACATCAGTGTGATTTGCATTAAAAACTGATTGTAGCAAACAGCGTTCTACAGCTACAATCAATTGGAGCCGAGAAATAATTGATCAGCAACAGATACCTACTGTTTAATTGAAATATGTCAGATCGGTGACGCAATTGTTCTAATTAAAGCACTTGATTATACAGCGATTGTCAATTTAGCGCTTGTGAACACGGTGCGTAGGTAACTTATTTCAGAAAATGTTACTCGATCTGCACCTAAAACGGTAGTATATTCTGAAGATTTAAATATCCAAGGTGTAGCTTGACGCTATAAAAGCACACGTGACCTCATTACCGAGCCACGTAATATTAAAGTTAGACGTACTCGTGGGTGATTAAAATAATAAAGTCACGATTCACGACTCTTTGATATAAGTACCACCTTTATACCACAAAGACATTTATAACGTGAGCTAAAAGTTACCGACGGTAACACAAAAATACTTTTCCCGAATGGCTTTACGGCGTTTCAAAACGGAATCTCCGCTTAATGTGAAAAATGCAACCCGACGAGTTCTCAGGCGGCGAAAGCTCACTGAGAACACTTGATAAAAGCCGGTTAAAGATACGAAAACATTGGTAATTATTGTTTATACTTAGGCACAAGTGAGGCGCGACACGGCGCAAATTGGACCGTGCCAACTGAGAATTATGTTTTAAATTTCAATTAAAACGAGCAGTAAATTCGTGGAACAAGCGCGAAGGGTGGGAGGGGGCGGAATGGAAGGGCCCTAGAAACAAATGACGGCGCAAGACGGGGCGCGGACAATGGCTCTGACTGTAACTAGATTACTTCGTGCAATTAGCTTTCGGAAACGTTTTGTGGATGATAAAACGGAAAACTAATATTCCCGCAGCGACTTTGTTCATCCTCTCGGATATTATCTAAATATGCTACTCTTCCTACGTTTTAGAAGAATATAATTTTTATGACACCATACAGTTTCCCGTTCCCATTCTGTAAGTATCTGAGTGTGAGTGTATATCTAATTTACGTATTATTAATTAATAGGTTCAGATCAAACGGTTAAATCTATCAGGTATAGGAGATACTCAAAGTACTCGGATAAAATAAATTCTTGTCTACAAAATCTGATGGAATGTCGTAGTGTGCTACATTCCTTTGGCCCATCTCTACGGGGAGTTACAGACGTGAAGTTAAATTTTAAAAAATCCTGTTATGAAAGCAATACTCTTGGACGACAAAGTCAGCGAATAGCGTTAATAAAGTCATCATCGTAATAATAATAATGTTTATGAAAAGAGCCGACAAAATCGTCCCCAGTAAGCACCTTCCAGAACAAAAGGAGAACAAATTGAAAATGGTGGAAATAACGACAAAACAGAGGGGAAAATAGCAAGAATTAGATTCAGAAGGCGATACTCGCCGCTATCGCTCCGTTCAGCGCACCGTTGAAAAAACGTAGCTTGATCCTGTCTTTATTAGGGTCGTGATGCCGTCGCGCACCATCTTGAATCGTTCACGAACTTCAAATTTCTATGTATCTATCTATATCAAGAAATTTTTATACAAAATTTGCTAGAAATTTGTTAAAAAATCCTCGAAAAATATATTGGCGTATTTTATAAAACGAATGTAATTGTTATATTTTAAAAATAACGTAACATCATACCTGTTATTACCGACACGATAGGTAGAGGAGTGCAGTACATTCCATCGCTTCACTAGTTTCGTTTACATTCCACTATGGAATAAGTGATGAGCGTATTGCTATGCATGCATCAAGCAAAAATCCTGATTTTGACCAACTGCCACAAATTTTACGATGGAAAAATCCAATACCAACCGACCCAGTTACCCAATGTAACCCAGGATCTGTGGATGGGTAGTCACGCTTACAACCACTCAACCAACAACGCAGTTAATTCATGGAATATTTTTATGATAATATGAATTAAAGTAATTCTAGTTGTACATGGATCCAACATCCATGAGACCGCTTGTTATTTCTATTTTCCATATTACACGTCAAAGTATACCCCTAAATAATATTTTAACCAACATTTGTACCAAAAATATCAACTGGAATAATCTAGCCAGCATTTTATTTTTAGCACTGTGATTAGGGTAACTGCCTTGAGCCTCGGGCCAAGCAGCATCATTTGGAATAAATTACCCTCAATCGATATTCCTTGTAACCTTTTTTCGCTATACATTAGCCGGCCCATTACTGACACCTCCAGTCTTTCAGGAAACTGGAATCTTTGATAAATGACGTCTCCGCTCTCGCCTCCGACGTTCCACGGAAAGTGCACTTCTTGGAAGGCGAATTAAATTTTTGCAGTACAAATTGCGAACGGAAAATCTACATTTGACTTCGCTTCGAAATAAGCTGTGTAAGTGGAAAGGCATTTTATGGGACACCTTTCACCGTGCGACTGTTTTATGGAATGCCTTTTACGGTATCTACGAAGTACGCCTCGGAATAAACGTAATTTTAGTTGTGCTGAAACATTTGAATCGAACTAATACTTAAACGCCTGTACATATTTTTAACGTTAATATTATGAGCTTATAATATGTTTTATTTTTTCAATAACTAGAAAATCTAGAAATCCGATAATATTTAATATTATAATCTTCGCGACAGAAATATCAGAAACAATATCTTAATATTGAAACATCTTTGATGTTTCGCCGAAGTTCCTATCATCAAACCATTTCCAAATCCATTACCTTTCACTACAACTTGAACAAATACCTAAGGATTTTGAGAACGATCGCACAGCCGATGAACCGATACACTAATCGTCTCGGCATTAGTCAACTGTCAGGAGCAGACCGACACTAAGTTTCACTGAAATAATTTACTGCTAACATATTTTCGACATTTCATCCTTGGAATTATCAGTCGTTTTAAGTGCTATACTGGTCGCACAAATTTTCCAATAAATTCTGTTGTTTTGTGGAATAATCAAAATTAGCCATCACATTTTCAACTAAAGTCACGAGGTGATCCATATTATGCGATCCCTGGAACTCCGATGATCCACCTTCGATGTACACTTTGAAAGATGTATTCGTTATAAATACCAAGAGACTCCCCATCATGTTTCATGAATATCCATATCCGAGTATGTTCACTCCACGTTTATAGGATAGGTCATATGTTTGTACGTATATTCTGACACTTATTTCCTTCATTAATCTTCATTTCGCTCATGAATTCGTTGGACGTAAACAAATTGACGTGACATTACGCACACTGGTCCTCGCGATTTACAGTACATTTTGATTCAATATTTATTATTTATTATTCCGGCTTAACTATACTTCAACCCTCTGTTATACCTATAATCGAATGAGTATATTATACAGATTAAAACGTTGCGTATAAATAACTTAAAACACCAATAAAAAGTGCCTAATGTTAAATAAAGATAAGAAAATATTAAGTTAGAAATTGTGTTATAAAAACGAATTCAAAATAAGGGACTTCATAAATGTTGAAGGGTTGTTGTAAAAGCATTCAAAAACTGTTTATTTGAATTTTTCGGTCACTTCTTCCTCGAAATAATATTCCGGGCGTACAACATAAACAAAAACAAAAAGAAAATAAAAAACGGAAGCCACACTTTATGCGGCAGATCATAACAATAAAAGATTTGCTGATCAAAAAACGACATCATATAACGGGATCCAATCGTATGAATAAGTTATCTTATATGTTGAAGACTGCGTAGATATATTTACTATAGCAACTGAGCCGTAAGCGATGATAAAACAAAGCTATGCGGAATTCAGGGCGCTGTCCACAATAAATAAAGGTGGCAGAGTGTAAAAGTGAACAGGAAAACCATAAATCAGACAATAGCCGAAAGAAAAGGCGATATCAAGAGGAAGGTGACCTCACGTGAGACAAAAGAGATGGAGACGCACCCTTAAGAACGCCCTGATAAATGGTTCGCGTTATACTATAACGAATAACAATAGAGGTGTGAGTTAAGAAGGTATAGATTGCGATTTCGCCAAAAATAGCACTCTTGTGGAGTGCTCTTAAAAAGGAGTCTTTAAAATCGCGGAGACGTAGCGCCTGTAATGAAGGGAGAGGGCCCTTTGCGAAGGGACGCGGGATGGGGAACAGCTGCGGTGCGGAATGAGTGATAAAAGTAAAGCGATTCCGTCGAGTACGTGACCGGAGAAAATATTGACGGTACAATAATATCGATTTGTCTCGAGGATACAATTGTGTTTTCAACTTCTAATGCCGTTGTTGCTTTGCTGTTCCACTTCTTGCTGGTGCTTTTATATCATAAATAAACATGATCTTTGCTTAACCATATTACAAGAATGCTATAGAATACTCGTACAGAAATGGAATTTTGAAATATGTAATTATTTTTGGGACGCCTTAAGATTTATTAAAATACAATAGGTACATGTGTATATGCGGCCAACTAAAATATCACGATAAGAATAAATAACAAAACACTAAATTTATATTAAACCTAAAATCTACGCTTTGATTAATTATTTCACAAAGAATAATCACAGATTCATAATTTCATGAAAACATTTCAGTGTAATTATAATTCAATCCAAGGTTATTTTATCAATTTCTTTTCGTTTGAACTTTATTACACTTGTATATTACGTCCAATGTATTAGAAATTACATTTCATTCAATACATTATACATTTCTTTACATGGATGTTCATTGACTTGAACAATATTCTAATGATTATTCGAATTGGCTATATTCAATGTTATGCATGAAGAAATGTATTTATTATGGAAACTACTAACAAATACTAAATTATTTATCTCTCATACATACTAAAGCTTGCAAATGCTTTACTTTAATTTTATATCCCTCATAACATTTCCTCATATTTGCTATGATTTTTCATGTTTGCCATGAATTATTTATTTTATCAAACGTTACTGTTTTAAGCACAATATGAACTACACGGTTGAATAATGTCTACAATAAATACTGCCTCGTTAGTCGAATGATTGCAAGCGCGACTGCCGATCGGAAGGTTCTGGTTTTCAAATCCCGGGTCGGGTGCTATTAGATTTTTCTAATTTGAAATTTCTAGTAGTGACTCGGAGTCAGGAATTGTGCCCGGTGTATAGCACTAGGCTCACCACGTATTCTATGGAACTTATACGTAACTGGTGAAACGTGGGAGTGTACTACACTCCTTTGCCTACCTCTTCGAGAATTACAGGCGTGATGTTACGTTTACAATAATTAATTATGTATACATTACATATGCATTATATTATAACACCTAATTACCTGTATTCCATAGTTAAGGACATTTGCTTTGAATAATAGTCACTGGTATTTGTAGACTCATCATTGTGAATAAGAATAAAAAGTCCTCATTTTATATGTAAACCGAAGCGATAATATGTACTACAATAAACATTCTGAAGTGATACAGTCACTTCACATTCTTAATATTGATCATTATTTTGAAAACATTTTAACTTTACCTGTCGTTTATATAGGTATGTAATGTGTTGTTAATCTTACTCATACTATGCTTGCAAGCTTTTTCTCTAAAGAAATCTGAATCATTCTTCATCTTTCTGTCGTCATGTACTAGCATTAACAGTTAAAACTTAAGTCTACCATCAGCGGCTTCTGAACTCTCGTACTCAACCGCCATTATCCATAAAATGATCATTAGTGTAAATTGAAACTGAATATAGACCGAGAACTTTTATTATATTCTATATAATTGCCTAAACCATTCTGGGGTTTTGAACTCAATGATTGTCCTCTAAAGGACAAATTTGTTCACACTCAATAGAGCCCTTTGTGGACTTAAAGTGCTAATAGACGCAATTTAAGATTCGTAAGTGGCACAAATGGAAATCATTTTCTTTCTTAACATTTAAGTATTATTGAGAAGACTTAAATTTTCTTGTAAATTCTTTCGGAATTTCGTTATTGAAATCACGTTCAGAGTCGCTTGGATACACTTCTATAAACGATTTCTTTGAACATATCCTCATTAAATGTATGTAATGCTATTTTATAAGGGTTGCTGTTTTAAAATACAAATTTCACACGAAAAAACTGAACGTTTCAGTAACATACAATATAAAATTTGTCCCTTAAATCGTACACTTCAGTGTTCAAGACACTTAATAAATGAGAAACAATCTACAAACTCAACAAGAGCCGTGGCTTTTTTGACGAAATAAAGTTAAAAAAAGAGTGTTTAAATCAACATCTTACGAGCGAACAACGGAACTATTCACGAACGATTTTTAAGGAAATCAATGAAAAACTCCCAACCATTTCTTCTGGCGAATGATCCTAACGCCCTAAAGTCTCTACTTCTTGAAGTTTAAACTTGTTTACGCTTATGGACCTCGATATTTGCTTTTCGATTACAACTATGAGCACTACTAACCTTGTAGACGCGTGTAAGGCGATATTAGTGGCGTCTGCTGACGCAATACCAACTTTATCAGTCCGCACAGCCGACGTGTGACTTGGTAAGTCACAGCGCTTATCGTGTGTAACTTACAAATAAGCTTAACGTAAACTTCAACACGTAAACACGGAAGCGAGTGGAGCAGAAGATATATGTCACGGTTCAACCGAAAACACTGAGCCGTGTATCGACAGCTTTATTGGCCGTGGAAACTTTATAAAAGCCATTAACGAACTTTATAACTTGATATACATACGTATGGAACATTTTAATATTCGTTTTAATGAGGAAAGTTGAATGCTGAAAGGACGATCATAATTATAAGCCACTGTTCATACACTTGTATATTTAACGCGTAGATCTGGATCATGTCTGGATATCGTAGTAAGGAATAGACTAAAACTTGGGATTAACCGACTCATGAAACTCACACCAATAAAAATCAACAGACTCACCACCTATTTCATGTGATTTAAACGTGGGAGTGTACTACGCTCATCTACCTACCTATTCGGAGATTACAGGCGTGATTTTACGTTTATTAAATTCATTGTGGATTGGTACACCTCCAAAATAACTTTATATATTTCTAAAATCTGCTTCGTAATCAGTCGATTTCATCAAAGAGACGTCGAAACATAAATTTAAAAAACCATTGTATCATATTCTTTCTTGCATTAATACAACAAAGTTTATATTACACTTTGTAACGAAGCCTTGCACCAACCGTACCAACGCCTCTTTAAAACCGCCTACCAACTCGTTTATTCACTATCATTATTAAATAAAAAATCATAATACGTCTATTACAATTGATATAGATGTTTTTAGAGAGCAAATGGCGAAACCTTCTCAAGAAGCAAGGAAAATTGAACTTCTAATTTCGGTGTCGACGGTCGAATTGGCCGTAACTAAAAACCGAGTGGAGCATGACTCTACGCTCATTGATCAACTTAAAGCAATTTATGCTATAGGTACAGATTCTAGAATATTCGCAACCTTTTCATCTAAAATACTTTGTAGCAGAAAATGAAAACTACCCTACCGGTATCGTGTAAATAAACTGTTCACATTGTGGTAAGAATCTTCCCGAATCCGTCTGTTCAGACCCTTTTATCAATCCGCTCTTTGAAGACGGGTCTTCTCTCAGGATGAGAAGGTTAAGGCCTTAGTATACCACGCTGGCCAAGTGCGGGTTGGCAGACTTCACACGCCTTAAAGATTTTTTTTAACACGTGCAATCCATCAGCTTACTGCTCAGTATACTTATACGCTATTATATACTAATTTCAACACATAAAACCTTAATTCAGTGCAGATTGTTTCAATTAAAACTGCCTAAAATCTTAACTTACAGTGCGAATATAATATATCTTCTTAATTAAGTAATAAAATGTTTAATAACTTACATGAATCCCATCAATAAGCGGAGGTTCGTGGAGAAGAAAAAGTAGTCCCCGAAGACACAGGAGGGGAAGCCTGTAACAACAAATAAAATTACTTATACTACATCGATAACGTTTCATATCCACGAGACAAGTCTACTTACTGCGCAAAATGGTTTGCAAAAAATACCGTATTCGTTGATTTTGTTCAACGCAATGTTAGACGAAAAAATGCGCACATTACTATTGTACCTTACATACAATCTTACAAAAAACGTCACATCACGCCTGTATTCCACGACGGGGTATGCAGAGGAGTGGAGTAAACTATCACGTTTTACCAGTTACGTCTACGTTCCACAGTGCAATAGGGGCTGAGTATATTGTCACGCACAAGGAACACATTCAGACTCCGAGCTACTAACGAGGATATCGAGTCAGAAAAACCCCTTACTACCCTACCCGAGGATCGAATCTAGGACCTCTAAATCTGTTATCGCTCTTGCAAGCTGGACCAATGAAGCAGTGACCACTCGATCAACGAGGCAGTCAATCTCACAAATAACTTATAAACGCAATACACAATTCAATCCTACCACCTCGAAAGTTATAATAGCCATATCCTACACGCAAAGCTCTCTTAATATCAATCTATTTTGCGACCAAACGACTATTTGTAACTGTCAAGTCGTTACAACACTGACATAGTGTTAAACGTTTCGTAAGTATCATTATACATCATACAATTGCTTAAAAAGATTGTTTTTGTCTCCGTCACGACTTCGCTGCGAACGGCGGAAAATCAAGAAGGACATCGGATAGATCGGAAACTTGTTGAGCTGTGCCGAAATAACATAAATCGACTAAACCGGGACATAATTGAGTCGGTATATTACATGATCGAAATTACAAATTGTGATATGAGTTATCTCTGCAATCTAATATCCACTACCCATGAGATCCGGTGTTACCACAGTATTAATGCTACTGTCCTTATCTTAAAAATTACGACACTAGCATGACGATATTAAGAATTTACGATACGAAATTATAACGATATTTTCAACTAAGTTATAAAAGTAATTTGAACCTACTGTTTTTACTGGTTTTATTAATTAGCGTTTATAAGCAAGCAATGAAATAAAAAAATCTTATTCAATATTTTTTTACGGTTTCGTCTCTGTAGGTAAAATATATTTTAATGTCATAAACAACGCGT
The DNA here is from genome assembly GCA_018244795.1 of Parelbella ahira ahira. Taxonomy (NCBI): domain Eukaryota; kingdom Metazoa; phylum Arthropoda; class Insecta; order Lepidoptera; family Hesperiidae; genus Parelbella; species Parelbella ahira. The sequence goes on along the minus strand of DWME01005864.1, from coordinate 1,165 downwards.
TCGAAGTCGCGGGTATCGGCCAGTAGTCAATAAACCTTTAATCATTACTAAGTAGCTTATATTTTGATATGATTTTTTTAAAGCGAAGAGATCAGCAAACTATGTAGTCTAGTTTCAATTCATTCATTTTTAATAATTTAGTAGAATAAAACTTGCACTGTTCACTTTAAATGATTCTTATAGACATTTTCTCTATTGGAATGGAATTTTAAAAATAGAATAATCCAATAAATACTTAGTATAAGTTAGCTTAAAAACGCAAACTAAACTTCGCCAATGAAAGGATCAAGTTAATGCGAATGATACACTAATAACTACTCTCTTTACTTTTCTCAGTGGTGTCCTCACTATTGAGTGTGGACTGAAATAGGCTGATGACGATGATGATGATGAGTGTGGCGATTCCATTTCATCCTCGCAAACATTAATCCCCAACAAGTGATAGGATATTAAAAGTCCTTTGTCAAACATCGTCATAGTATTTGTTTACAGCGCTGTAAGCGATTCTGTGTCTATAGTCGAATAAATTCGGGTGAGACTGATAACTGGATCCCGACGAATGGCATCCGGTAAAAAGTTATGGATGCTACCCTTCGGACGGGGAGATAACGCGAAGCTATACCTATACAGTGAGCGAAATAAACAGCCAATTCTTTTGTGTTTGTTTTTGAAATATTTTGTTTTTTTTTCTTAAGATCATTTCAAGATTGCAGGAAGTCAATATTCAGAAAGATTCGTTGTTCTCCGTTCATCTGCTGTAAGTAGTACTCGTCTTAAGAGAAAAGCATGGACGTAATTACAATGGCAAATGTCTTCAATATTACTGTTTTTCAAAACGTTAAAAGAATCTTTAAAATATTCTGATAATTAATTGGGAGTACAATTATTTGAGCACAACTCTTTTAAACTGTTAGTACTAGGTCCAAATGTATTTTTACAGCAAAGACCTATGTAAGTTTCGGACAAGACAGCCTATAGACTTAATATACAATTGTACATGGGTAGTTAGTATATACATGTGAACCATAGTGCATATCGTATTGTTTTACATCCGCATTTCATTAGTGTCGCATTGAACACTGGCATAAAATAACATGACACGACATTAATACGACGAAAGATTTCCTGAATATAAAAAAATCAATAATATACTGCGAACAATTCT
>DWME01005863.1:0-14357 GCA_018244795.1 Parelbella ahira ahira | reverse complement strand
TCTGATACAGCAACCTCAACTTTCACACCTGACAAAGATATTGCCACATCGACTAACTTACCCGGAGTGAATATAGACTCATTGACTAGTATAACCGATGGTCCAAATTCAGATTTATTTAAAGTACCGAGTAGTACAACTAGACCTGAAATAGGCGTAAACAGCAGCACGCAAAAACCAAATTATGCAGACAATAAGCCAGATGTAGAAGATTGCTGTATCGTGGATTACAGTTCCGATTGTTGCGTGTCTGATGAAAACCTGGATTATCAATATTATGAGGATATCAAGCCAAAAATAAATCCTCTTAACATCGCCTTTCTTCCAAAGATAAATACTTATCTGGGCAACGATTACGGATACAAAGAACCAATATCGGAAATTTTAATGCCTTTTTATAAGCCCGACGGAGTTGGTACAGGCGTAAATTTAGCATTCAACCCTGACAGTAACTATGGGGATGCAGGAAACTATCCAACAGGGTATAGACCTGATATAGTATATAGACCGTTTGGTGGTGGGTTCCAGCCAGGATATCCTGAATTTAGACCAATGGATATAAATCCTGTACAAATAAGACCACCATTATATTACGAGTACAACGATAGATGGTAAAACAGTGTATTGGGCAATACACTCATTGACACCGAGAAGGAATTGTCTATTTATTACTAAACAAGCATTACAAGCATTAAAATATTTGTACTTCGATATGATGTGGCAACCGGTCTTGCATGTATGGTAGAGGCGACCATCCCAGATTTTAAGAATTGGTATTCGACAGAATCCAGCACAGAGTAGGACTGATTGTGGGTAAATGCACTCATATTAGTTAGTAACTAGAAGAAAATAGTTGTTAGTCATGAAGGCTATTGTTAGAGAATATTTCTACGTCTACAAATGGATACAAATAGTCCCTTTTGAGGTTGATTGAACAACTGTGGCCGTGACAACCGTTGTTAATTTTCATTTTCTCCTGATAAAGACATACACTATTAAGATTCTTACTGACTGCCTCGTTTGTCCATCAGTTGGAAGCGCGACTGCCGATCGGGAGATCCTGAGTTTAAATCCCGGGTCGGGTACTATTGGATTGTTCTAATTTTTTAGTGACGCGGAGTCTGGATCTGTGCCCGGTGTATGGAAATGGGCTCACCATCCATTCCATGGACTTTAACGTAACTGGTGAAACGTGGGGGTGTACTACACCCCTCTGCTACCCCTTCGGGAATTACAGGCGTGATGTTACGTGTTACGTAATATTATTACTCAATGTTGTAAGTATAAAAATATAGGGTTCATTATATATCACTAGTATTCATATATGTATTTCTTAAGACTGCAGTGCTACATGATAATTGTATAGATATTTAGAGCGAATAATTAATTGTATAAATTGTTAATATGTAAATTATACTTAATTATATAAAGCGTCAGTACCATGACTGTAGTTTTTATTATATCACACCAACTTCTAATAATGAAACAATCTGTACTGTTAATTATCAAGATAAAGTTAGTTACAACGGAGATAGTATGAAAAAGATAACATAAAAATTTCGAATGTCATTACAAATCAATTATCTAATTACAGATCACCTAATTGTAATCGATACTGTTACGTACGTTAGTTTGTGCAAATTGTATTATTGATTTAAAGAGAGATTGGGGAAATCGATATGTTATGTTATTTTAAGGAGAGATAAAAAAATTACCTAAGTCTAATTAAAGGATACATAGATGTTATGAATTTAATGATGTTATGATATTATAATAACCAAATGTAATGCGTTTTATATTTTAAAGACTTTAAAACACGGAGATAAACGTTTGGTTTATTTAAATCATAACAAAATATTTATGAAGTCCATTCTGTAACAGAAACCGTAAAGCCGCGAAACATTCTTTAAGCGACCACAAGATTTCAGAGTTGAATTAAATAATGGAAGTATTTCATATCCGAGCTCCCAGAGATTACTTCAAACCTTTGAATTTCATAAAGCCCGGCTTCCAGTGCTGCATAAAATTTCACTAGAAAAGTCTTAAATATGATTATATTAATATAAATAAGTTATTAGTATTATACCATCATCACGCGACATTCTTTACAGGGTTAGTAGAGAGCATCGAGTGCCAAATTTTTCTATCAGATTAATTGAACTAGAATTCAATTGTCCTATGGTTTAAGAACCGCCATGCGTTGTAACAGCCCATTTAAAATATTATCTAGTAATAATTTTTACGCTCGTATGATAATAAAATTAATTGTTCCTAGAGTCTGTATATAGACCTTGTTTCTTTGCGTTCCTGAAACGACTATTAAAACGTACGTTTGACTCCATTCTGTAAGAGGTCGTAGTCAAACTGTCTATGCTCACTTGTCTATGTAACCAGATGACTGATAAACAACATATATATACATCTAAATATGTACTTAAACAAATATGTTTTTTCACACCTAGACACTATATTACCTGTACTCTCAAATATTTTACCTTTGCGAGAATCGAACCCACAAACCCCTGTTCAGCAATCAGGTTCACTAACTAATTGTAATATTATGCATTTGTAGGCTTCCGACCCAAAATAACCTCTAAACCTCATTATACCTAAGTAAATAATTAATGAAACGTCCCTTAGTATCCAGGATAAGGGCTGGGACATATTAATTCTAGTGTCCCCCTAAACTGTTAACTGCTTTGTAACTGTAATGGGAAAGAGCACTTTACCATGAAAAAGAAATCACTTCAAACAACTCGCATTAGGGCGAATGTCTTTTACGCATAAAATTTCTTTTTTTTTTATACTGGCGAGCGTCGATAAATTTGAACCTTATTACATTAGGACAAAGGTGATTATCGTTTATTTCGCGCATTAAACAGTACCTCACGTTCTCAAAAGAAATGGGACTCTTTCGTTACAAGCTTTAAAGAACTCTTTCACGGTGTGTTTCATGGTAAATTTAAGACATTTTACGTCAATGTCCATTGTTCCGGTACCAGTCAGTAAGTCCACCTTTTTGTGTGTAATATTACAAATGGGTATATTGCCACCTGTTACAGTTTAGTGCTGTACTGAAAGATTCAAATATCCAGATTGCGAGCCATTACTGAGGATCTCATATTGCAAAAACCCAATAATACCCCACCCGAGAATCGAACCAGGAACCCTGGATCACCAAACGCGCTTGCGACTTTGGGACTAACGAGGCACTCATGAGAAAGTATGTTATATTAAACGAGGCTTTGTACCTCTTGGCTTCATGAAACTCTCCTTAATCATATAGCTGTTAGGTAGAGTGACTCTACAATTGAGTGACTTGTTGAAGTACTACGAAAATAGACGCGCTTTTACTGAAGTCGTTTGTACTTAAATTCGTTGTTAAAATCGTAATGAAAGATTCCGCTGAATAAGAAATTTCGAACGTATAGAATATTTAAAATGAAAATATCTTCCTAATAACATAATAAGTCTCCGAAACCGGCGTGAGTGTGTACAGAGAGTGATAAATGAGGAAGCGCGGCAGTTCTGCAAGGATATATGTAGATATTAACTACGTAATCTCTGCCTATCCCATAAGGGAACTGGCGTGAAGATACCTACGCGCATATTTAAAATGAACTGAACAAGATTACATTTTTTATTCTTGATAATAAATGTTAACGCATTGGACGGCAGCGAGAGGATTTTAATTGTTAAATTTGATACTATCATTATGATGTTTACGTACCGCTATTTTTTCGAAAAGAAATCAGCGATAAACACATGTCAACCGCCAACCGCAACCGCAGGTTTCATTAATGAGAACCGGTTTTAATGAGTTAATTAATGAATATATTTATCGTCCACGTTGATAAATTTAATAGGCTGACCATTTAACAGCTGGCAGGCTCAATCTTAAGCAATATCCATTGAAACAGCTTGGCTGTGGTCGTCCAGGTCCCTCTATTTGCACAGGGGATTTTGCCTTATAATAGGACCTGCAGTTTATTTAAAAATACATGATTATCAATTTTCATTTAAGTTTACAATAATATAATAAATCATTTTTATGTAAGTATAGTATAAGAGTCTAGTGGATTACGTTTCAAACACTTAATCTCTCGAGCCGAAGAAGACAGCGGGAAGATGCTGGATTCGGGAGACCCAGGACCGGATGGAGTGGCGAAGATTAGGAGAGGCCTATGTCAGCAGTGGACATCGAGAGGCTGATGGTGATGATGATGATAATCTCGGGATCAAAGGTCACAAAGCTAGCACGCGTCCTTCGGAGTCCAGAGTTGTTTATTTTCAAAATTAAATATCAATCGCTATAATGTAAGAAAACATTAGGAAAAAAGTTATGAACTTTAGATTATCTATTAATATACTCTATAATGTTAAGTCGCAGTCGTATTTGGCCAGAGTGGCAGACTTTAACTGAACTGGCCGTTCTCGCTATGAAAGGAGAACAGTGTCCAACAGCGAAACAATAAGAAATTATGATAATGATAGTAAAAAGCATTAAGCTGCTTACTGAGTTAATTGGGATCGTTGAAGGTGATAAAAGTCTGCGTAATATTACAATTGAAATAGGTGTCGTTTGGTTTAAATGTCTCATTTAGGGGTGCTGGCGTTGCGTTCTTAAAAGGGTTTACTGTTCAGTTTGAGTGGCGGTTGTAATTCCGCGTGGCTAATCTACCCCAAATGGAGCGAAACTATTCTCTTAACCCATTCTCGTTCTTGTTATGTAGTATATTATACCACACGGGAAGTGTCGACATAAACTATTAAATTAAATTGGATAAAAATGATGCTATCCAACCGCTCCGATCCGGATAGATCGAGTCGTACAACCTACTGATTTATGCTTCTGGATAGTCATAGCCTAGGACTATTCGAAGCAATGGTAAACAGGCTTTTTCCATGCGTGTCTGGTCTATTTTAGAATTCATCTGTGCTCTTTATCAGGCAGGTTACGCTGAAATTTTTATGTGTGACATGAAAAAACTAAAAAATTGAACACTACAAAAAAGTGCTATTAAGCGACGGACATTTATGAGGTGAAGATGTATTTGTAACTGCTCAATAATAAGGCGCAATGGCGCTCATTGGGAGGCCTATGTCCAGCAGGAGACTGAAATAAGCCAATGATGATGAAATAATAAAAAAATATATAACTTCCATCGATAACTGACTAATAATAATTGCAGGTAAAATTAAACCTGTTGCATCTAATTAAACATTAAGTATGGCCTTGTACGCCCTTAGTTGAAAATTAAATAAGAACAAATAAATAATTGCGATATATCACTGCAATGTTGAACATCGGTAAAATCAATAATTAACATATGTCTACCTAAGTATAAGGACAGGAAGCGATGACGCTCATTGGGGAAAGCTTGTCTCCAGCAGTGGAGTGGGATAGGCTGATGATGATGATTGATGATATGTCTACCTCAAAAAGGATCATTGCAATTAAAATATAAATATATAAAAGTATTTGTAACAAATTGAAAGTGCAGTATGAATTGATTTTTTTGGGTTTGATTAATTTCATATCAATTTGTTAATACCCTATATATCAAAAACAAGGTAATTCGATTCACTTCAACATTATAGTATAAGAAAATAGAGTTATTCCATTGATCTATTTCGATTAATAGTAACTGAAACCGATTTTATGGTTGTAAACGGTACATACATATATATGAAGCTTCACGCCGAGTCACTTACGAGGTAAGCAGCTAGCACGGAGTGCCAAATATTTCTAACCGTCTTGTACATACAACGGTATTAGTAGAAAAATATATTTGTTAAAAAAATATTTGTGACAACCCTAAGAAAAGGTTACTACATTTACATTACAACGCGCTTTCACATTATTCAAGAGAAATAATTCGCACGCAACGCGGTCCGCGACGTGAAGTTTTTCCTAACTCGCGTCCCCACATTCATTACCTGTGAGAGTATATTCGTATGGAAAACACTCGAGCGTGAATAGTTTTTTTTGCTTTCCTTACAAATAAAAAAAAAATGTTTGGATGAGTTTGATATTGTCTTTGTGTGTATGATAATAATATTGACGAATGCAGGTGACAGAGGCCACCAAGATTCCCCATCACGGGGTATAGATCATTAGGTACTGGCGTCTCCGAAACCAGCGTATGGGTATAAAGAGAGTAATTAATGTAGAAGAACGTCTTTGTTGCAAGGGTAGAAATATTTGAAATTTTGGTGTTCCCTGCTTACCCCGTAGGGACTGGCGTGATGTCAATAATAATAATTAAGCCTAATCTATTGTTCTCTTGAATAAAAGTCTTAGAATGGGCAGAGTTTAAACTTTATTCTACCAAACTGGCCAAGTGCAGATTCGCAGATTACCTTATTAACTTCTAGAAAATTCCATGTAGCTTAATCGTAGCTAATAATGGACACATCGAGCAAAATGTTTTGTTTCTGAGACAAAAAAATCATAAAAGACTATTCTAATGGAATTTATGAATACTGTGTTTATTTGTGTTGGCACCCTTAAGGGATTTCATACTTTCCGTGTAACATGTTTTGACGAAACAGCGGACAAACTTCGCTGAACTTTGTTCGTCTTATATAACTTTAGTAGTAGACCGAACAAGTAACTTGGTGTGGGAACAAAAATATGAGAACCACACATATGTTTATATTGTGTGTGTCGTACATATTCTTGGTGATCTACCCACATATACACATATACAACAGATATGTTAAACGTCTGGCACCAACAATGGGAACAAAAAAGAACGGATATCATCAAATCAATGACGCTTTAATTGCTCTAGAATGGAAAATTATATATAAATAGGATTAAATAATTTATACTGGATATACGAAGATAGGTGTATGGCAATAGGTTCAGATTTAGTCATTTCTGTTTCGCTAAAAGGGTTTGCTCTATTCCATGGTGAGACATAACTGATGTGTACGTGAAGCGTACCACACTCATCTGCGAAGCACTTCGAGGAAATATAGGCGAAATGTACCTACTAGTAGCTAATAAATATAATGTGTCTTTATTATTGAAATGACTCTATATAGTAATGAATAACGTTCATGTATTTTTTTATTTTGTATCAGTTACACGGTAATTCTCTACGTTGTTGAAAGCTATGTGAGCTCCCGCTGTGTACAACTTAATTAGGTACGGACCAACGTGCTTAGGTGTGTCATTTAATACTGAATTATGAATCATTGTGAGTCTCCTGCGGTGTATGGTTTTACCACCCTACATTCCGACACATCATTCCTGTTAGAACACGGGTCTCCTCTCATAATGAGAAGGTTAATGCCTTAGTCTGCCACTGGCCAAATGCGGGTTAACATACTTCTCACGTCTTAGAGATTTTTTATTTTCTTATTTAAATATCTACGAGTATCAAATCGCTGTTGGCGGTTAGAAGTACCTTATTTAAAATAATTCGTTTGAAAATCGAACGAAATGCCAAACGAATGTCAAAATGACATGATATACAGAAGTAATTAACAAGATTAAAAATAATTTACTCCATAGGTCATTGTCTGATTTATTTTATTGTCTGTGTTCGAGAAACGTACAAGAGAATATCATTAAGTTAAAAAAAAATCCTATATTTAAAATTTTTATTTACGATACGCATTAATGCAATCGTTACAGATTTAACAGCTAAAACAAAACTTAGGTTTGCGAATATAAAATGTGAAGTGTAAGCCTATTACATTTTATTCTTCACTTTTTATATTCACGCAGTTTAAAAAAGTTAGTCTTAAATAAAAATGAACACAGCCGAACGCGAACGTAACGAGCGAGCGAACGTCAGAAGGGAATTAAAAAGCAAAAGGAGATAGTTTATGGTAATGTCGCGGCTCACGCGACGGTAATGGCGTCATACGCAAATTGTTCCACAGTTCTGACTCTGATTAATCGCATCACGTGACACCTTGTTTTTTCCTTTTTTCAAAAATTACAAAACTAATTTTAATATTATAAAGACTTAATTCGTTTGTGAATTAGAGTTTTGTTGATTTAAGGTTAGATTTAAATCACTTTAGTACTGTTGATTTTATTTTTGGAGTCGCTATGAATGGACAGATATTATCTATGAATACACAAAACAAATTGGGGGGACTGCTATAAAAAGTATTTTTAATCTGTTTAGAAAGCTAGGGTTTTTTTATTTATTTCTTGTATTTGCTGTGACCGTGTTGTAACTCAAAGTGGTAAGTTCAAAGTTTTCAAACAAAAATAATTACAACTTCTAAAATGAATTCTAATTGAAAACTTCTCAACTAATTTTATCCCATTTGCTGGCCTCTATTTCTAATAGTTTTACTTGACATTTACAAATGCTGAATTATTATACTTATATTTTGGTATGAACATGTCCATTTGCAATTAGTATTTATACAGCGTTAGCTATTCCTAGCATTTCAATAAAGATGTTAGCCGGTGTGAGACGTCTATTCCACGGTGATATGTACATGTAACTGCTAAAACGTAGGAGTGTACTACACTCAACTACCTATTCCTTCGGATTTATCGGTAATCTGACGTAATACTATGTTAGAAATTTAATAAGAATATTTTTGATCACATATTACTCAATATGTCCCACTACTTTTAGCGATAAAACACGATGGCATAGCTATTGGCCGGTAACATTTGTCGCAAAAAAAACGAAATAAGGACAATCGATTGCAAGCCCAACGCGTAAGCATCAGAAGAGAATTAACAGTAAAAGGATAGTTTGAGATAATAATGTCGCCCACGCAACGGTAACGCCACGTTATACGCAAATCGTTCCAAAATTGAATCTCACTAATCACTTTTCCGCGTTGTTTTTTTGTCTGTGTTCGATTCTCCCGCGATTTTACTTTGCACTTTATGTTTAAATTCACGTTCGAATAAATATAAAGATGAACTAGCTGGAAATTAGAGACAGATCTAATTTAAAAATACTAATAATTATAAACTACCTGAAAACAAGAGACAGTTTAAAATTTAAAATACTTCCGATTATGAACGAGCCGGAAACAAGAGTCACTTGCAACTATGATTAAATGTTGTATGCTTCCAACCTACAGACTACATAATTCTCACGTACGTCTACTAGCTTCAACTATGTGACTTAACTGACAAAATATCGGTAAGGTTCGGTTGCTAATAAATGACGCTAATATAAGAAGAACAACTTTAGTTTAATACCTCAATTTCAAATTTTTTTAAGTCATTGAGATTGGAAACATCCATTTGCAAATGTTTGATGATTTGCAATGCTTGAGAAGCTCATATATTTTCACTTGTTTCAATTTGATATAGGCACTGGTATGTAGACAGCTCTTCGCCCGATGGAAAGCGACGATATAGCCTATAATTTAGCACGCTTGTTTACCAAACGCCTATTTACGTTTGAAAAGCCCTAGTTCTCGGAAAACAGACACAGGCGTTGATAGAAATAACATAAATAAGTTCGTCTCAATGGCCTTTGATATCCATTGTCCACAATATGTATACGTACTGAATTAATTTTCACCTGTATAATTTCCTGTTTACTTGCCCGTAAAATTGTTTAACTAACAAAGTTTAAGCGGCACGCTGTTTTTCGTCACGGCGCAACTCTGATGTGTATTGTGTGGATGGAAATTGGTTTTCATACAACGTTTACATGACAACGGAAATATAAATGTTTGATGATTCCATTTTTTATCAAATCAATTTAGTTTCTAACATTGGTCACAGTGGCAATCGCGAAATATTTAAACCAAAGGACGGACATTGGATCATTGTTAACGAGTGCTTCATTATTAACAGGTTAAGTCCTTTAGACGTGTATGAAGAAAGTGATGAATTCAAGTATTTCAGGTCAATAAGAATAAATATGTTTGGTACTTCGTACTCTCTGCTTAGCCCGTCACAGAAATATCTCACCTCGCGTAACTTGACGATATAATAAGATTCAACACGATTTCTCATCGTATCTAAATAAAAAAAAAATGTCGTATAAAAGTATATATTAAAAAAATGTAAAATGGACCAAGTGTAATGATATAGATTATAATTATAATAAGATATCACACCGTTTCTGGCTCTTGATAAATATATGGATCTTTTTATATCTAAGTCCCAACTGAGTCCACAATTAACGTAAAACACCATAATGGAAATAGACAAGTTTCTTAGTATGGACGATACAACAGGCATGAATCGATTTTTACGTACGAGTTATATCTATTTGACATTTGACATTTAATGTCAAGTACATTTAGCGGCCATTACGAAAATATATTGATTTATAATTTATATTCTGAGGAAAAGAGCTTACCGTTGCCGTGACTTGGGGCAAGAGACCAGCAACAAAAATGTAATGTGCAAATATTAAATTGTAAAGTTTCTAAGTACTCAAATGTTATTGTAATAGTACGAGAGGTCTTCGGTTCAAATGCCGGGCAATGTGTGAATGAAATTTTTTAGCTAAGTTTTTTTTGTAGAAATTTCTAGAAATGATTCAGTGTCTGGATGTGTGTTCGGTGTATGGCAATAGGCTCACCACCTACCATTGTGGGACTTAAACGTAACTTGTGAAACGTGGGGGTGTACTGCACTCCTCTGCCTACCCTTCGGAGATTACAGGCGTCATGTTACGTTTTAGTATAATTCTACTTGAACTTACCGTATAATAAAGTATTATAATATGTAAAAGGGGCAAGACATGTGTGTCTCGCCGGAGTCTCCCCAGTCAATGTCACGTGTGAATCCATAATTAATAGATAGAGACAGTATGTACAATTGAATACTTCTACACGTCCCTTAAGCCTTAATAAAAGAAGCCTTCTAAAAAACCTATCCTATTAGGATTTTTATAATTTACGATAAAAATTGAAGCACTAATTTCATGATTAGATCTACTAAACAACGATACAAAAATGTTAGTTCTTACCAAATCGGAAAGAAATTAGGACTATCTATATTTCAATCATAAAATGGGAATGAATAATTTAGATGTCACGAAGAGTTTTTATCGTCAGGTATCCTTTATTTAGGAAACCGTAGCAATCTTAACTTGATCGCAGTACTACGAATCGTCAGATATCTCATTTCACAAAATCCACAAATCCTTTTGATTGCAATTAGCGAATCGGTAAGAGTCTGCCTACGCGAGAGGTCAAAAACGCGGCTTTGGCAGTAGAACATTCGACAACAATAACATTGTTATACATGTTCAGATGTTTTGCTTATTTCACTGAACGTTTTAATTAAAATATTCAACGGTAATTCCAATGCTCGCGTGAGAGAAACAGATGTGTAATACGACAGAAACATATGTCATCCAATCATCGTATGCCAGAACACATCAGACGATTATAACCGTGGATTAAATGACGAAAACTTCCATTAATTGTTTCCGATAAAATATTCCGCCCGGCCGTTCAGTATGAATGATTAATGTTATCCTGCTTTCCCGAAACATTCCCGGAAACATCTACAGATACTCATCTGCGACAAATCTGAATCACGAACGTAATTTTTCAAAAAGATTTATGGTTTCGGTTTTTCGGTTAAGTGATAATTGAATTAAATATATTTATTTAATGGTAGCTGTTTAACTGAGGTGGATAAGCATGGCAAAGATTTTATTAAAAAGAATTAAAACTGCTGTTACTTCTTTGTAATTCCTGTATGGAATCGCCAAAATTTATTTTAAAAATAGAAATTTCGAACTACCCAACACCTGTGCTTAGATTTTATTTCCGTGTTGTCAATTAATTTATTTGAATTTTTTGTTATTAAATCATAATTATTGGTTAGTGTTTAACAAAATTCCAGTGGTTTTGTTTTAATCGTTTCTCGGTCGAGATGAAACAACTTAAACGAGGTCTTGTTTGTTTTGGCGGAGGGCTATTTCGTAGGGGCCCTGAATTATTTATGTATTAGAATTTAAATATTCTATCTCCCAAAGACCTTGGTCTACCTTAAGACTTGAATCTAAGTATCGTATTGCAGTAATTTATTACATGAAAGTTTCAGTAGAACGTCCTAATTAAATGTTAGTAACTAACGAACCTACTTCAAAAGATCTGTTAATTACCACAGAAGCTATCGGATGATTAGTTACAGCGAAAATATTTTGAATATTTTTATAACTCGCTCTTTGGATTCGCAAGCAGTCTACACCTGTCATTATAATGACCAGGCAATATTTGTAAATTCTATAATTTGTCTAAACGAGCTTCATAAGGTTTGTGTTCAATGAAATATATAAATAGCAAATAGTGAGATGTTTTGAACGCCTAATTTAAAAAAACGTAAGGCTGATTCGGTGTACCTGGAGTAAAAAAGTTATTTGCAGGTTGAAAACAATATAAATATCGAGTTAAATAAAGATCTTAGATGTACCTATGCATGGCATAATTATACAGGCTTTCATACTTTGCAGTTTATGTTTTTACACTTTCCATTTAGTACCGTTTTTTTAATAAAATACCAGCCGCCAGAACTTAAAAATAACTCTTTACACCTACAAAATCGATTACAACTATGACGTCATTTTGAGACGAATCTCGTGACGATATTATTTAATCTGAATCTTTTAAAATAAAAGATATTCATCAACCTCTTCATGAAGAAAGTTTCGCAAAAGATAATAAATTACCTCGCTAAGAGTACCTATGGGAAGCCACGTTAAGTTATGGTATTCCGGAAAGTAATAAGATTTTGACCTTTGGCGAGGGTCGCGCGGGTTATGTTAGATAATAATTTAATCTATCCATTTCGTTCTATCCTGTTACAGTAACACAGAATCCATACGTGGAACGTAGCAAAACACACGGCAGTAAATTCCAGATATGTCGAGATAAGTGAAAAATGATTGATTCAGGATAGAAATACTAACATTAAATATCACTTTCTGTGAACTAAACGGAACTTAATAAAATGGGCTTTTCAAAAGAGCTAAATTTATTGTTTTAATGATTCTCATTCAGGAAAGGGACCCATATCCCTTAGTAGAATAATAAAAGTTTTCCAATGATAATGAGGTACAACATGAATAATTTCAATTACAATTTATTAAATTTATTGTCTAGTAACTAATAGTACTAATTATATTTATATTACTGTTAGTTTTTTACCACTCTCGATACTCATTTTGAATGTGGAGGTCAATTAAACTACTCATATATTGTTGGCGAAATTTTTAAAATACATTCAATAAAACAACTCGCGTACAAAGAAATTAAAAATATAGTTTAAGTATTTTAGAAAATTTTAAGGTAAAATAACATTATTGTGCCAAATCGTGAACATTGCATGAAAATAGGTTGTGTTTTGGAAATACGTTTTAAAAATAACATTTTTGTTTCATATGAACTTAGTATTTAAGTTGTTTTTGTTTCCGTCGAAGTATGTTTACGTATTTTCAGTCCGAGTCACTTTACATTAGTGAGTCAAAGCACGCTGATTTAACAAGACAGTTATCCTAAGCCCAGTGTGGAGTAATGAAAAAATGGTATAATTCTCTTTTTGTCTCAAAGAAATGCGACCTAATATTCGGATATTTGGAGCCCAACATTTATTGAATTACATGTCTACGAGAGATTGAAAATTTCCATGTTTGTTTCCTACATATGATAATTATTTATACATCATTCTTTTTTCGTATTTTGAAGCATTTTAAAAATATTATTATATCAAACAATACTTTACGTTTGGAAACCAGCTTTATTTATGCAGATTTAGTACAAAAGCATATTTAAATAGGCCTTTTCTGTATATATTGCGTAAATATTAAAATTACCAATTATTGAACAGTAGCAGTAAGTAACATTACATTTTAATTAACGAGTCCCTATTGTCATAAGAGTCATGTTTCTTATCGTATCATCAGAAATAATACCTAACAGACGCACCAGGATACAATTAGGAAACCTTAAAAACCAGACGGGTTACTATTCAATTTAGTGTTCCCCGCTAAGTAGTCTATCATCAACTCGTCTATGACACTGTGTCTACGTCTGCTCCTCAAAGGGAGACAAGTATCACCCAGCTGTTGAATTTGAATCGCCAACAAGTTCTGTAGTTGACTGGCGACAGTTTTAATTAGGCGCTATGAAAGAAGGGCTTCTCGTTAGCAAATATTAGAGATGGAACACATTGACGACCGCTGTGTCAACCGGCTTTTTGGAATGTGGTGGAAATAGGAATGTTTCCTTGTTACTGTGTAGATGGCGTTAAAAGCAATCTTATGTATATAAGAGTTAACCGTTGGGTAGACGTGTTTTGCTTTTTTTTTACTTTTGTTTTGTTAAGTGGCTGGCAGCCGTTGAATACGAAGAGCTGAAGACCTACTTCAGTGCCGTGCTATTGGAGA
>DWME01005862.1:0-14358 GCA_018244795.1 Parelbella ahira ahira | reverse complement strand
AAATTAGAAAAATCCAATAGCACCCGACCAGGGATTTGAACCCAGGACCTCCCGAATGGCAGTCGCGTTTGCAACCACTCGACCAACGAGATAGTCTACAATAATACTTACAGCAAGAAAGTATACAACTTACGGCGTTTATCTTCTTCATGTCCTCGTTGATCTTGGCCCAGAAGTGCTGCAGCCGGTCGTGGATACGCTCGGAGGGCGCGTTCTCCTCGCCCACGCAGTCCGGGTCGATCTCCTCCGCGCTCGCCGTCATACCCGCTTGATCGCTGTGAGGGGGATGCGAGTAATATTATAAGGGCGTAGTCTTCCTCCCCGAAGAGATAGGCAGACGAGCGCAGCACACTTTCACGTTTTACCACTTGAGTTACACGTTCCACCGAGGAATAGGAGATGAGATAGCGTTGTCTTTTAGTTATTAGTATCTATATTTCATTTTCGTTGCACATTTTTAAACAATAATGCTAAAGTATATTAATGCTAGATTCCGTTCATCCATTGTGTTCATATTGCATACATACATATTTTCACGACAGGCCCCTTACGGGATAGGCAGTGGGCACTTATTGAGCATTGTGTTCACGTTGTTTCTGTTTACACCCGTCTCCTTTCAAGACGAGATGAGCTAAAAATTCTACGCTGGCGAATATATGAAGGTAGTTCACTTCTTCAATAAAGTAACATTGGTATGAGTGGTTTTGGACAAAGGTATCACGGAGGGTCGCTGAGCAGAACCAATGTGGGCATGGTTTATTAAATAATGCGGAACTGATCTATATATAGATGTATATATAAGATATATTAACCCTTTGCATTCGTATGTGTCAGCGTATGCGACATCACAAGTTTTACCGTCGCGCTCGTATGTCTCAGCGTACGCGACGTCATACAATTTATCATTCCACTCGCAAGAAGTTATTCACAGATGCGGTCGAAACAGCCGTCTTCTTTATTTCATTTCACGTTTCATCTTCATATTCCATTCGAGTGCAAAGGATAAATAGATAATAATAAATGTCGATGGGATAGACAAATAGACAATCAGGCGTCGCGTTTAATAGAAACTTGGCGCGCGGCACTATTGTGCCTCCATGTAGTTACCGATAGCAGTCAAACATTCCAAGTCAAATAATTTTTCGTACCATGAATTCGCTATGGAGAATCGTGGTAATGATTGCCATTAATAGCAAGGATCGACCTGCATCTAGTGTTTTTATATAACCATTAAATCCGACTGCCTCGTTAGTCGAGTGGTTGCCAGCGCAAATGCTGACCGCCAGATCCTGCGTTCGGTTCCCGAGTTGGGTACTAAAGTATTAAATATTTCTAACTTATACAGATTTTCTAGTAGAAATTTCTAGTCCGGTTCCGAGTCTAAATTTGTGACCGGTATATAGAGAATGTCTCGCCTCCTATTCCATTATGGGACACAAATATGGGTGAAACGTGGGAGTGTACTACGCTCCTTTATCTATCGCTTCGGGGATTATAGACGCGAGGTTACGGGATTAACAAAGTTTGCAGAAAGCAGTTTGTAACAGTTCATTTAGAAATCTAAATATTTCATCATTTTATCCCGATTTAAGTTTCAGGACATATAATATTTTTGCTATTGAATTTATATTTTCTTCAAATCTATATTTTCTTTTTATTAGTTAATTAATGAGGAAACAATATGTATTCATTAAACAAAAGCGATACTACATGCTATCAAAAAATTTAATGAGTATTTACGCCCACATGATATTGAGAAATTAAAAAAGCAAGTACCCATCAGTGGCTGAATTTTTTTTTTAATGTTGTATAATAACGTCACATAAACAAAAGTCATAGTATTATCACTGGTTTGTGTGATATTATGTTAGGTTGTTTCACAATAGAAAATCTAAACATTTAATATTTAATTCATAAATATCACCAAAACGTGACGACAAAAGTTATTTTAAACTCGTTTGTTGGGGCATTAGTGATTACAAAGTAGTATGTTGTAAAAACTTACGCAGGCACAAAAAAACACACGGACATCTTGAATCGCTAGCACTATCAGCCGACCTCGAAATCTCACGAAATATTTTGCAGTATTTTAATTACAATAATGTTTTGGTACCCCAAATTAGAAACATTAGCCGCGGCCAAACTTATTAAAACACAGTAACCAATAATCAGTGCAATATTTGGAGATCTCCAATCACCAATAACTGAAAATGCGCCAGTTCCACGATTCGTCCACCGATGACCAGTCACAAGCTTGACGTATGTTGAGTGTTGCTACAACATTTCCGCTTTGTAAAATCGTGATGGACACAATTTATAAAAAGTAACTAAAAGCTATTTGAGACATCGTTTTGGCCCTGTTTAATGAAAATCAAGTTTTAATGACTTAATGTTTAAGCTTTGTAGCTGATACTTGCTTCAGAAACATTATAATGAAAAATATAACTTTGTAAAATATTGTGCCAATGGCAACTTTAGCCGGAAATGTTAGTGACGTAACATGACACACGACGTCATTGATCTGGCGTCTGCTGTAATAAAATGGCGGCGGCGGAGATCCAAGTTGTAAATCCGTCTAATTTAGCCAAAATAGAAAGGTTTGTGTTGAAAACCAATAGGAAAAATGTTACTTAAAAAACTAACAAAACCTTATAATTGTTTTCGCGTCGACATTTGGCGTAAGTTTTGTGTTATTGAATGATTTGTATTAGGTGGTTAAAAATGCGATGTTTTTCCAGTTTTCTCAATGATCCAAGCTACAAGGAACTTATCGAGAACTCCTCGACGTTCAACTCCAGGCTATGTGCGGAGAGACGGATGCGAATACCGTTTATCGACACGCAGACCGGTATGTGATATGCAATTTGTTGTGTTTATACCTCTGACACCGCCCCTTTCAACATGGATACTACTCATCAGTAAATAAACAAACTTAATTGTTTTAAGTGCATACTGTTAACAGATTATATTATTACAATGTAACATTTAGCCTACACATCATTTGTGTCATTTTTAATAGAATTATTTTTGTCTATGGTTTATATTGCGAATATTCCAGCTTCTTGTCCATTAGCCAGCGTAGTTTGCAACAATTTCCTTTTGATGGAGAGCTGTGGTTAAAAATCACACCTAACATTCAATGAAATATATTACAATGTTTAATAAAACTGAAAAATTTTTAAAAAACAGCAAGTGCCCATTTAGCAAGTAATTTTATAACCGAAGTAGCATCATCGTCATCAATATTATCATCATCAATATCAAATATCATCAGCCTACTCCCATTCACTGCTGGGCATAGGCCTTATTAATGGCACGCTGATGAGCTCGAACTTTAGCTCTTCACATCCTACTACTGAAAATGAAAGAATTGGAATATGGGTTCCCTCTCATATTGAGAGGGTTAAGGCCATAGTCTGCCACGCTGGCCAAGTGCGGGTTGGCAGACTTCGCACACCTTAGAAAATATTTTTTTTTTTTTTATAAATTCTAAGGTGTGCAGGTTTCCTCACGATGTTTTCCTTCACCGTTAGAAAGTGATATTTAAACTTAAAACACACTTTTATAAAGAGGTGCGTGCCATGGATTTGAACCCAGGACCCCTGAATGAGAGGTTAAATTCTTAACCACTAGGCTACCACTGCACTTGTGAATTGTGGGAGTGTATTATACTTCTTTGCCTACCCCTTCGGGGATTACTGGCGAGACTTTTTATTTTGTAATGTTATGTTATGAAATACGTAGTATTATCTTAGAATCTGGATTTGTGCCTGTTGTGTGGCGATAGGCTCACCCCCTATTCCATGGTGTGATGTATAATGGAACTGATGTGAGTTTACTGTATTCCCCAAGAGATTACAAGGGTGATGTTATGTTAGATCAAAATATATTCACTTAATTTCATGTGAATTAGTTATTTCTCAAAATAATTATGTTATTCCTTGTGATGTGAATGACAACTTTAGAATTCACCTTTCAGTTGTCTTGTTGCATTTTCGAAATTATGTAGTGAAGTCTGCTTCTGCACAACCAGGTTATATGCAGCACATCACAACATGCCCATTCATGCACCCTTACTCTTAAAATGCAATAATTAGTGATGCCAAGTACACATTGTGATTCCAGGGCGCCAATCCATCCTTAGCTCGAAAGCAGGTATCAGAACTTTCAGAACAGTTTCAGGCAGTTCTTGTAGCTTATGATGAAGGTCTGAGTGACGATAAAATCATGGCGGCTGCAATTTGGAGGAGATTTTACTCACTATCAGAAGAGGCTAAGGCAGAAAATGTCGAGAGAATTGTCCATTTTGTTAGGCATCAGGTATATACAGTCTACTGATAAATTATATGTGATATCGGTCAAGCAATTAGTATTTTTAAATGCTCTGTAACTAAAAATTCTATCTCATATTCGGATGACTATTTACTTTGATCATTAAAGTCTATATGTAAACTTTGCTGATAGAAGAAAAGTCAGAATCAACAAAAATAATTGGCTTTTAAAGACTAAGAAAATGTTTTTATTTCGAATTATTTTAATTAATATCCATCTTTTTATTTCAGATATCTGAATTAGATAAGATGCCCAGTGAAAGCCTAAAATGGCAGCCGAACATTTCTTGGCTAAGTATTCTTAATCACTAGTTGAATGTAAATAGATTTGTGTAAATATAAAGAATGAAACAAAAAGTTATATTTTAACTGTGATGTGTTTTATTTATAATTTTATTGTTATTATTAAGACTAATAGTTATCAATAAACTGAAAAAAAAAAATTAAACATAGTCGTTATTTAATAGTAAACTGTTTATTTAATTATATTTAGATAAGTACCTTCTTAGCAACATCAATTTTTTGAAGGTCAGAGTCTAATTTTTGCAACAAACACCACATGTGCGCTCCGTCCGTCCTCCATACCGGCAACCTATACTTCATAAAGTACTATATGAAATAATCATTTAGTTTCTATCGCATGCTTTTCATAGTAAAAAATAACGAGAACATAAATTAGAGGCAACTGAATTCACTCATAGGTATATCACGTAAACATTGTAAAGAGGTGTACCGGGCAGAGGGTACGGCAGTTGTGGCGATATAAACATATTTTATTTACGCGATACACATTTGAACATTTTTTGTGTGTATGCGTGTGCGTGCGCGTGCATTTGTGCGCGCGCATTTGTGTGTGTGTGGGGGGGAGGGATTAAGGGATCAAAAAAGACAATGAGTGTTGATATACGTATTTCTGTGGCGCATTGTGTGTGTACTACTAGCAAGAGGCAAAAACGTCTATACTAATATTATAAATATGTAATGTTTCTGAGGGAGTATATGCAGGAGGAAAAAAAAAAACTATAATATATTAAAAAAACACTTCTGTTATATTTTATATTGTTATTTTGTAATCTGCAAGGAAATAAAAGGCTTTTTTATTTTTATTTTATTATACGCAGGAGGTAATCTTTGAAACCATCCATCTGTTTTTTAAATTCTTTCACCAGGAGAATGTTACGTTATCAATGAGTCACATGGTCTCACACCGACGATGGTACTCGCCTGATCTTATGCGAAACGAAATTCACCGGCTCGTCTAGTAATTTATGAAAAGAAAAGTTCTCTGAGCTCGTTGCATTTGGCCCGTTCCCACAGCACCGTGACCACCGTTTTACATAGATTACTAAGTTTGCAATCAGTGTTGCAATGAGGCCACCGGTTATCACTCAACTTTGAGAAGAAAGCCGAGTACAGATCTAGTAGGTGCTTGTTATCTGTAACCATGGCGTGGACTAATTTGTCCATGGTGTCCGGCGAAAGGTCCGGTAAGTTAAAGCTATTTCGCATGTCGTAGAGTTGGAACCAGTGGGGCCGTCTGTTCGGCGTGAGGTTGGCTTCGGTCAGGTTGTACACGTAATTTACGATATCCCGAGGCTCCTGAAAATTTAATAGCATCAAGTCATTGAACAACATATTTTTAACAGCAAATATTTTGCATGAGTTATAGCTTTGGTTCTCGGGCACGATAGCGCACATTTGGGGAGGCCTATGTCCATCAGTGGACTGAAATTGAATGATGATTATGATGATAGCTCTGGTACTATTTTGACTTAAAGGAGACTGAATTGACTGCAAAAGGTGTTACGGGCTACTCAATTATCACCTATTTAAAGTACGTTGTCTTATCACAACTAATAGACGTAATATGTATGACACGCACAATATACGTGTGTATTTGTAGTAAAAGTTGATGTACCTTCAATTCTAAAAAGTTGTGTAATTAATTGTAAATGTCTTTATCATAAAAACGTAATTTCACGCATGTAATCCCCGAAGGGGTAGGTAGACGAGTGTAGTATACTCCTACGTTTCACCATTATGTTTACGTCCGACGATGGAACGAATAGGTGGGCCTAATGCCACACACAAGGCACAGATTCAGACTCCGAGTTACTACTAGAAAATCTAAGTTAGAAAAAACCAGTAGTATCCGATTTGGATCATCTTTTTATGTAAGAACTTTATTGCAGTTTTAGCGTGCCGTGAAAAATACCATTATCTACTGAGAAGTTTTCTAAATGGTATAGTGCCTATAGGGAAAAAGATTTCAGAAACGTCCTTGACAATCCTCGGTACAAACGTCAAACGCACTGCTGTGAGAGTTTTGAAAGCGCAATTAATAATGTAATGTCACAGGGTAGAAGAGGCATTAAAAATATTGTATTTGCGTGGCTACTGGTCAAAGTGTGAATGTGAGTAATACTAACATAAGTATCGGCATCGATAGTTGCTATTTTGTAGTTCAAGTTGTAGTGCGTGTAGGCGGTGGCGCTGCCGGCGCCCCACGCCACGCTCAGCGGCCGCCCGTCGCGCGCGCTGTAGAATATCTTGAACTCGTCCGAGTGCGTGTGCCCGTTAAATTCTGCCGCAATTGTTGACGAAAATCTGGAAAAATCACTTTTTGTTCAAGTTATTGTACATATAAAAATCTGTTGCTATTATAAATAAGATTCATGCCATTGTTTACAGACACCCACACTATGAGAATAGCACATAAATTTCTTGTCTGGATCGATTTAACATGGGCGGCACAAATTAATAAAGCGAGTGAATCTTTGTACCGCGTAGTTCACTTCTTTGTTTGTGCAACAAACACCATACGTTTATACGAGTACATGCATTTACCTGTTTACAATCCTGTTGTATTCTCTCGTCCATGTATAAATGAGATCGTGTACGCCCGGTGGAATATGCGCTAAGATGTGAACCTTCTCGCCCGCTAATTCCGCCTTATGTAACTCCTGTATCAACCAGTCCAAGTGGTTTTTAGGATCCAGTGGGTCATACACTAACCACCTGGAATGTACATATGTACGTAAAAGTCCGTGATGGTATCTGTCTATTTATTTTTATCTTTTACATATTACAAAACAATAATGAATTATTAACGAATCCATTTAAAACAATAGGTAGGTACGTATGTAGATCAAAATTGCTATTCGCGCCACATAATTTAAATAAATATGTTAGGAAATATCGTAAAATAAAAACTAGTCCGCGTCAAAATAAGTTCACGTGCGGGTCTCATACTGATGACGGTACTCGCCTGATCTTAGGTGACACGAAGTTCACTGTTTCAGCTCATTTTGTATATAAACAAAAATCGAATGCTTCATTGGTCGAATGGTCGCAAGCGCGATAACATATCTACTGATCAAAAGATAGTGGGTACGATTCCCGGCTGTAGTACTAACTACTAACAGGTTTTCCTACCTTAGGATAGTATGTAGCTAATCTAACTTAGGATAGAATTTAGTAACTTGGAGTCTGGATTTTTCCCATTATATGGTAATAGGCTCACCTCGTGTTCAATGGTGGGACGTAGAACATAACTGTTGAATAGGGGGAATGTACTACACTCCTCTGCCTACCTCTTCGGAGAATACAGACGTAAAAGTAAAAAAATCTTACCAATTATATCTATAAGCAACATTGTTATTAAGGGATATTACTCGTAGGCCCGGTCTAATCAACATGGAGAATTCGCCACGTTCAAGCACAGTTGCCTTCGCCTCTTCTGTGAGATAAAAGTCCCATTTATCTGCCAATGCTTTATAAAGCCAAGCAGTGCTCAAATTTTCTTCTTTTACTGACGGTGGTGCAAATCTGGAATTAGTCATATTTTTGATACATTATTCACCTGTAAGTACTATGTAGAGATCTGTCCAAAATGAGGCTTTACTCGGCATTAGCAAACATTTTACTTTGAACTGTTTTTTTGCTGCGTTAAATATTTAAAGGAGGGGAATCGCAAGCATTGAATATTTTGATAAAAAATTGTTTTGTTGAAGTTTTGTACGAATCTATAGATCTACCGATCGGGAGGTCCTGGGTTCAAATCCCGGGTCAGGTACTATTGGATTTTACTCATTTAGAATTTCTAGTAGTGACTCCGAGTCTGGATTAGTGCCCGGTGTATGGCAATAGGCTCACCACCTATGTATTTCATGGGACCTAAACGTAACTGATGGAACGTGGGAGTCTACTACACTCGTCTGCCTACCCCTTCGGGGATTACAGGCGTGGGTATACGTTTATGGATTTTAAAACATTAAATCTATGGATCCAACAAAGCATGAGCTCAATGACGAGCTGGCAGCCCACTCGCTCAAATTTTTTTGGTAAAACAAAACTCTTGTCATGAATAAATACTTATGCGCATAATATTTTATACACTTACTGATTGGTAGGTTGAGATTCATGGTTTCCGATGACGGGAACGACTAAAACATCGTCTCCAAAGGTTTTTCTCATCTTGTCTACGATGTACGCGTTCACCTCGTTGATCATGTCATAAGTTGTTTCCCACACGTGATGGTCGATGTTGTCTCCTATGTAGTACACAACGTCGATATTCTACAATAAGAACATTTGAGTTGTTAAATTTAAACATCTCGAAACTTTGGAAAAAAAACATTTAAAAAAAAACCCGCAGGGATTATTTTTAAAGTAGCATGCCACATTTGGCCTGCACAATTATATCTTGAACCTATCTTTTTATTAAACCGGACCCCTGTCCAATTTTGGAACAATAAAACGAAGAGATGGCGCAGAAGTTTTGAAAAAAGAAAAATGAATTCGTGAATCAATTGTGGGTAAGTGGAGATAGTTTGAAAATATTTCAGATGAGGAAGTAAAGGTTGATGTTCTCCTTTGTTAAAACCACTTAACTATGCCGAATGAAAATTATAACGAATTATTTACGGTGTTACCTGCACGTATCATTATACTATTTTCCCCCTAAAACCTGCTAAACAATATAACAATAATTTGTTACTAAATGTATTAGACTACCTGATGCTCGGCAATTTTTTCAATAACGTCATCATACGCCCAGCGCGGAGAATCGCAGTTCCTGTAGTCTCCCCAGTAACCGGCCGGGGCCGAATTTCTCGCGGTCGCTATGATCGGTTGCATCCTACTTTGCGTTTCTCGAATTGTGGACGCGACTTCTAAATTTAACTTGACATCATTGCCTTCTCTAATGATGCTCTTATCGAGAATGAAATCATCTACTTTTGGTAAAGGGATATTCTGTTTCTGTGGCGTTTGTCCCTTCCTACAACATGTGGGCTCCCCACAGTCAGCCACACCGAATGGTTCATAGTAGGGGTCGATATGTCCGTCTGTTACAATAACTGCTGTAAGTGGAGTTGAGTTGGTACTCTGTTCCTGAATTTGAACATGCACAGAAATTAATATGTATGTACGTACATATGTATATATAAGAAAGTCTCAAGCACAATTACGATTGTCATTATTGTTATTAATCAATGGATAGCAGATGATGCTATGAACAGATATATTTAAAAGTTTAATTTGGTCAGCTTACTTCAGGTATTTCAGCTTCCTCCGGGAGCTCTACAGTCCAGTCAAATCGCGGGTCGGAGTAAGGACAGTTGTTAGGGCCGTCGACTACTTGAAAAGCTAACGAGCAGAAGCCCGCCGGTGTCGCGTCAGGATTGTTTCGGATTATGTAGTTAAATATAGGCTAAAAAAATTATATCAACTGATGCGTATAACACTACGAATAAGCATACCAATTCCACCTACTGCTATCACTAACTTACTTATGGTTGCCGATACAGTTCAGGGTAGTCATACTCGTAACTACCACAACGCTTTCGACTTCAATAACATTATTTTGGTGAAGCGCTAATCAACTTTGAAAAAACTTTGTTTAGACATCCAAATTTAACAAGGTTTCTGACAACGTTATCGTTGTCGTATTATCACACAAACACTGCACGAAGTTCGACGAGCGACACTGCACCCGTTGGGGCGCAGCACGCAGTGATCGAGCCCGGCGCGGGCGGTACGCTCACCGCGTGCGCATGAAGTGATAAAGGAAGAAAGAAGGAAAATAATTTATTTGCATAATAAAACAACACCTCTTTACGTACAAACAGTTTGCAAAAAAATGGATAGGTAGATCAGTAGCACGTAACATTTTACAACGCAAATTTCCTTCTCTGCTAGAACATTTTTTTTTATAAGGTAATTTATATAAGGTAGCGTACCGAACGATAGTCAAAAAGTATTCGAGGATGGTAATTAGTAAAGTACTTGCCAAGTTCAGCTTAATTACACCGCGACAAACATTGTAGCTTTCGATGCCTAGGTTAGTGCACAATATTGTGAGAGCTTCCATTAAGTCTTCGTCGCTCTGTCCATTGTTAACACCCTCGAAGAGAGCCCCGACTGCGCTGCGACACAGTAGGCAGTCGAGGGTCTGCGAATTGCATTTTTCGTGATAATCAACAGTTTCTAGCCGTTGAGGACCCTCGTAACATCTGTACTCCGTATATGTAACACTAGATTTAGCCAGTGGAATTGCTCACGTAGAAGATGATGTTAAAATTAAAAGTCATAACAATAAATCATTTGTTATTTTGATAACAAATATCGTTCATGAAATTTCATACGATCATTCAACCCCTATTTTACTATCTTCGGGATGGAATTTTCAAAATTCTATGACCACCGTTTACTTTTAATAATGCAAATAACATAATATTATAAAAGAATAAGTTGCAAACATTTTTTGTGCTTACATACTTAAACCATATGCATTTTATGTAGTATCTTGCATAACGTGCCTAATTTATTAGTTATCTTTATAAATAAATATGTACTCAGTAGCAATCTATAAATATTATCATTTGTCATATCGATCAATATAATCATTTATCATATCTATCAATCTAATCATTTATCATATCAAATTATCATATATCATTTACCATGTCATATCAACGTGTTTATACCCATTGTTAACAATCCCATTGTTAATATAATAAAGTTGACTGTTTCTTTGGTCGAGTGGTTGCAACGCGACTGCCGATCGAGAGGCCCTGGGTTCAAACTCCGGATCGGGTACTATTGGATATTTCTAAATTAGAATTTCTACTAGTAACTCGGAGTTTGGGTCTGTGCCCGGTGTATGACAAGGCAATAGGCTCACCACTATTCCATGAGACGTAAAGGTATTGTTGAAACGTGAGAGTATACTACACTCCTCCGCCTACCTCTTCAGGTATTATAGAGGTGATGTTAGATTTTTATATAAGATATATTTTATAATATTACAAACAACGCAGTCGAAGTAGCAGGTATCAGCTAGTTTTCACATATTTAGATAAATATTCGCTTGGTGCAACGTTATCTGGCACTCAAGCAGTTGAATCAATAATTGCTCAATTACGGCTAATGCTCTTAGGGCCCGCAGTGAGTACTTACCATTCTGGCCTTCGTATTATCGTCGTAACTTTCTCTTGTGTAATACGAAGGTCTGCGCAGGATCTCAAATGCATCTTGTAACCTTTCATTTTCTTCATAAGATAGGTCCTTTTTGATAAATTTAGTAAAATAATCTTGTAGTTCGTCTAAAAACCATAAAATAGGTATTTAGCATAAATAAAATTATACAATATCATAAGCGTGGCATGGCGATGAAACATCGCCGTATTAACAAGAGAAATTTGTGCAGCGCTGTTCAAATCAGAAGAATACGATAATGACTAACGCGTAAACCTTAAACCGTTATTAAACCGAACTAAACGGGGATAATGTTTTATTCATGTCTTGTCGGTAGTGATGGGGACAAGCGCGGATGCCACCACAAGGAGCATGGCCCTCGAGGACAATAGTTAGCGTCTAGGTGAGAATTCAGATTACATGTATTGATGCATACTACTGTGTACCTGGAATTATATTTGGATATTGCAAGGCCATGACATTATCTTCTAAACTAACTGTAACGAATCGACGTCTGTACATAAAACATATTTGTAAAACTATTATTTCAACTTTTTATTAATCCAATACAACCCAAAACAATGTTGTTAGAATTTTTGTCTGTTTATCTGTGCGTTTGAACGCGCTAATGTCAGAAACGGCGTAACCGATGTGCGTTCACTTAATATTTAGTGTTTGTTATGTTTTAATCTGTTAATATATAAAGATATGAATATCAAAAGTATCCTTATTTTTTTTTAAAGTTTAGGTTTAATAAGAAACTGCTCGAGTGGTTAGGCTAAAATTTTGGTTATAGTCAGTAAAACCATGAATATTGAAAGTTTATATGAACACAAAGTTAAAAAGTTGATAGTTTCGGAGATATATGTAGGTACATATGTAGATTACCAATATACATAATATATGTCCAAGGATATTACAAAGGGTTTAGCAGTTTAGGCTGGGCTGTTCAATAAGACGAGGCCAGGCCTGGATAAAAATATCTGGGAAAACCCAAAAACTGAAATCCACGGAGTGGCGTAGATTCGTACCAAAATTATTTTTATTATGTGTCGGTTTTTGTACATGTCGATTGTGGGTACACTGCTTGGGAGAAGGTCGTAGCACTAAAATCGTTAACTCGGACCTAACACATTTCCCGTCAGATTACGGAAAGTAAATACGTTTATAACAAAATGTAGCAATGTGTATTTAATATTTATCAACGGTTCAAATTTGAACTTTTTTAACTGATAGACAAAGAATATTTTTCTGCTATGCAACAAACAACAATTGATATCATATCTGTCTCACCTGAGGATAAGAGCTGTGTCGCAAGTGCAGAGCCCAGCGCTGCGAGCAGGACGAACACTTTCATCGTGACCGCCGGCTAACCCAAGAATGAACGATAAGGGCCCTTCTACCTCACCTATGTATTGATTCTGAACGTTGTTCAGTAAACCAATGCAAATTGTTGAGAATATCCCGTACCCGCACCTATTTAGACTTATTGTTATCTTCTATAGATCTATCGGTCTTCAAATCCCTTTGATAACTTTAATAATCAAACGTATCTCACTACTTGGGACATGTTTTGTTAATTACATTTGTTATCAAGATTTCATAACGAATTAGCTCTTTTAGGTTCATTACTATACCTACCTACCAGAAAAACTTGTCACGTACAAGTACCTACGTACTACGAATATATTTTACGGTGTGAAAAGCACATAGGAGGAAATTGGAACAATAACTGCTGCTGTAACTCAAGGATTGCATGTTTCTTTACAAGTGTACTTGATTGAATGCAGGAACAAGTGAAGGGAGGGTTTCTGATAAAATGACGCATATCAACAACATATTAAATCCGAGTTTATTTTTATACACGTAATGTATCCAAAATAAAATTCATATAACCAATATTTAGTCAACATTTGTCAAACTTCGCTCATCTCCACGTCCTCCAGGTTTAAGTCGTCCAACATCTCCGCCAACGTGATACGCGGCACGGCGGGGTCGATGTCATCCGTGTCGATGGGGAGCGCGGGAAGCTTGTCTTTGTCCTTGAAGATGTTGACGTTCTGCCGGAGCGCCGGGTCCTCCTCCAGGTCGTCCAGGAACTCGTTGTAATCACTATGACAAAGGGCGAAATCAATATTTGTTATTGTTTTGATCCCCATATGTGCATACAACAAATATCGTCCCGGACAAACAAATACATCCAGTCACAACAACTACACGCGTACTCTACTTTGTAGCCAGCGCGCTGCTGGTAAGAAGTGTCGGCTGAATTCCAGATCTGTGTCCCCGGCAAAAAGAGCAGAGCCGGCTTTGCCGTCTAGGCGGTAGTAGACGGCATTCAGATTGGAATGTAGTCCCCGAATCTTGTACATATCCACAGTGAGTTTGGGAGTGTGGCCGATGTCTTGCCACAGATAAAAAACGAGCAACGGCGCGCGGGCGACGGCTGCTCGCTCATTTGTTTTTTTGAAGATCGAAATGCAACGCTTCCACTGCACAGGTAACTTTATTATAATAACAAGATACATATTTTTACCGGCAACAATTT
>DWME01005861.1:0-14359 GCA_018244795.1 Parelbella ahira ahira | reverse complement strand
TTAGTTTGTACTTGGCGCTGCTCTTTTAAATTGAGTAAAACGTTTTGGTAATATTGTCCGAAGGCTTTCGGTGATGAAGTTCTTCTTGTTTATGGTACGTTGAGCGTATTTAGAATTTTTCTTAAGTCTTTTTACGTACGTACATTTCTATGTATGTATATACATTTTATGAAAATAAAACCGTTCCGCTGATCCACGGTCGGTACACTGGACATCGTTAAATATTTAATAACAGGGCTATTAACTGTTAATTATCATCCCTTTAACCCTCATTTTACAAGTTTAATGTTAAGTAGAAAACGTTACGACGGATATCGACAATTTTAGACCGCACGCTGAGCGGGGTCGGTAATCAAAAGTTTCAAATGTTATAGAGAAAAATTTTAATATTCATCGTAGTGCGATCTTTATGAAACTCGGTACAAAATAAAGAATAAGAGCCGTGAAAATTCGATGCAACTAGCGCCTTTGATGCACCCCTTCTCACCCCGTCGTGCCCCAGCGGGGTGATGTATAGCGGTGAAGGATTCCGACTAAATCCGAGGCCGTCACGTCGCTGCGATCGCTCTCCCTGAAATATGACAGCGATATAATGCGGCCATCGCTCAGTAAGCCCCGGCTCGATGAAGAAAATATTGCCGGCGCCTGAGAGCTCAACGGAAGACCTGCGCATTTGTCCAATAAAGAGCTCTATACACTTATAAAGCAGAAATTGTTCGTACTTCTCGTTTTTATGTTGAGCACGTTTCCTCATTTTGTCCGAGAGCTACTGCTTAAGATTGAATTAGGTAGTAGTTCTATTGACAAAGCGGTACATTCTGAAATATTCTTGTAATAATTTAGTCCATATGTAATTATATTGAATGCATTTTATTGGGGAATGATATTATTTATAGATTATATTAAGATTAGAAATAGTCATTTACTGTAAGAAATTATTAGATAAAACCGACATACGTATTATTGTTCTCAGCATATAAATGATTATATTCATCGACGTACCTATATTAGTCCTGTAACTCAACAGCTTTGAAAAATATTTATATACTCATAAATAAAACTGTATGCACACAGTATTCAGTTAAAGTAAGTGTTCAATTACGATGATAAGAATTAGGTGTTTTCAGATATTCCATAAATAATAGAAACCAAATTATAGATTCCAAATAATAGAATTAGGTGTTTTCAGATATTCCATATGAAAGTTTTTATGAAAATTATAGTATCTTAAGTGACTATTTTCGGCCTACAACGTTATAGTGTCGCAAGACTAGCTTGTACATATAAAATAATCTAATTATTTTATAACTAATGTAACTAATATATTAAGAGGTAAAATAGTGCAGTCTGTCTGACTTATTGCAGGGAGAATCTTATCAGGCGCTACGGATGATTTACCTGTTTGTCCAGTGGTTATTGATTCTGGCTGCTATGTTAGGGTTGTCGATTTGATTCCTATTCAGAATAAGTATTAGGGAGATGAGCACGAGTTTTTGTTAAGTATTCGGGGTCAATTTTTTGCATAAGTATATATTTAGAAATTTATAAACATAATTTCTTTCTGGCTACTGTTAGGACTGGCCCTGACCAGTTTGAAATCAAATGGTCAAGTATAGGTGTCTTAAAATAATATGCTATTAGTATACTTTTCATTCTTGTTTAAAGCAAAAATACGCTAATATACTATGTACAAGCAATATCTATAAGCTCATCTTTGATGCTAAATATCTTTTTGTGATTCGTCCAGTGTTGATGCTCCATTATGCGCAAACATATTAAAATTCTTATCTAGAGCTTCAATCACAATATCATTATCAATATCGTCTTTTTAGTGCACTCAGGTCTACTGCTGGACGGACCTAGGCCTCCTTCAAATATCAGCACAGCTCAAGACCTTCAGTTTTATGAATTCATCAATTTCCCTCGGATCATCAACATGAAACTTAACCTGTCTGATACACGTCGAAAAAAAAGCATTTTTAGGATCGCTGCGATTTCGATATTTAAGCAATACATATGTGGTATTACCGCTATCTATACGGGAATTTAGAGGTTCTGGTAACATGGTTTTGAACTTGTTGCAGGCGGACTTGTCTTGCCGCAACACCAAGCAGCAGGTGGGCGCGCTGTTCACTCGCAGCAACTTCGTCACCCTCAAGTACGTGACGGACAACTGGGGCACTGACGCCAACGGGTTCAAGCTCGTCATCACCGCGGTAAAGGATCCCAGTAAGTTTTTAAAATACTTGAATACGAGTGGTGACCACTACTGCAAACAGTAATCAGAACGTTTCTATTATACATATGTACTTCTCTTTACCATTGTCTAGTCTGTTGGTAATTAATCAAAACAATTAGTCTGTTGGTAAGGAATCAAAACGTTTCTATTATATGTACTTCTCTTTACTATTGTCTAGTCTGTTGGTCCAGTGGAAATCAGCCTAACCCTTGAACTGTATGTTAGATGTCCATCCAGGAGATATATTTATTTTTGTGATAAGCACGGTGTGTCTTTTGTGTCTAGGAAGAGATAACTTAATGTGACTTGTCCCGAGATAGTTAAATTTCTTAATAAGAAGATAGCTATATTTCATCAAACTTAATAATTATAGCTGGGAAAAGCTGGCGAGGGAATGCATAAGAAATTGATAGGATTCTATAAAAATACAAACTCACAATTTATGAAAGCCTGATGAGCATCGACTTTAAAATACTAGTACATAACATATGCCTGTTTAGCCCTTATGATCAGCAATCTTTCAACTGATCCCAGACAGATATCTAGAATAATGAAATTATTCAATAAAAGAGTAAAACAAAAATTTCAAAGCAAAAATTCTTCTTAATTTTTCGATATTAAGGGTTCCAATCAAAATCATTTCTGTGGGCAATATAATTACTGAACCATACCAGTACAAATACACCTCAATATTCAAATAAACAGTATGATTTCTGTAACTGGTATTGCGAGCTGAAGATTTATATTCCTTGTTAAAAGCAAAGGACGAGATAAGCAGCGATGCTGGTAATCCTCCGAGAGTTCGTCGAACGAGTGTAAAAGTATATTACACGGATGTCGCTAATCCAGTTGACGAGGAAATAAATCTACAAGAAACGAGCCTTCCATTAAGCGCATATACTGTCGGAAGAGCGGCATCTGCGAAGGTCGACCCTCTTTCATAGCCCTCTTTAATTTTGCCAAATGTTTATTTATTCGTACAACCAGCCGACAGGGCAGTTCGTTTACACATTCCGCCCCTATGTAAAAATTCTTTATATCCTTTTATTACGTATTCTCCGTCGTTTGACATCCGAGACCTGTTGCGAGCTAGAGTTTTAGGGGCGCACACATTGCTAATAAAAGCCGATAAATTTTATGTTCGTAATAAGTAGTTTATGGAATAACAAGTGGATTTTATTTGCTTTTGTTTCCAAGGTCATTGGCATAAATTTACCGAGATCCTCCATCGTTTATATTTTTAAAACACAAAAAGGTTCTCCATCTCGTTACGCTCAGGGCAAAAATCTTTTTGCCGTCACGTTAAAGCAGCTTTCATGAAAATCTTAGAAAGGATTTACAAGGAGCCCTGATAACAAGTTAAGAACACAATGCGTATTATGATTTTGTATTTCTCTTTCGCTTGTGTTGGGTACAATAATAAGTCTTTTAGAGATTTTTCAAGATTATGTAGCTCTCTACCAGCGGCAATGGTTTAACTGTAGACACAAGTGTTTTTAGATTATTTCTCTATTATGGTTTCTGAAACGACTTCATTCTATGTATATTTATTATCATGGCTAAGAAGTTATACACCCAATAAGTTCGTATGTTTTCCGTTAATATTATCCAGAACTTTGCAAGGCAAGGTTAACTAGGCGTTTTATTAAACATCAATATTTGGACGAGATTATGGGCAAAACATATAATAAAAAGATCTAACTCAAAAAAACTATAGGTGTAGTTAAATGTTCTAATTAGTAAGCAAATTTTAAAACCATTGGTCGCCAAGCCGCAAGAGGCGCACGAGGCAAGCCGCGGTCGCACGCCGCAGCTCTGTGCCATATTGGAATGTTCCAGCAGCTCCCGCCGGATGTTCTCCGCACTTTATTCACGGACCCGTTGCCAATATTTCGACAATAATGACTGTAATAAATTTTATTGATATTGGATCTGGTGTGAACCTGTCGATTGACCTCCACATCGGCAATCGGTTGACCCGGGGACCTTTACCCTCATTTGTCCTGTGAGGTTTGCATTACATTATTGGGAATGGGCGATGTAAATTTAATTTTTAGCGAACTTGGAATTTTTTTTCGATTGTTCCAATATTATGGGGAGTTGTAACAACATATGTAAGTACCTATGCGGCTATTTTTGGAAATATACTTTTATAAACCTAATACTTTCATTTTATAAGTGATAGAATCCCATGTTAGACATTCGTCTGCGGGAACACTCCTGCTGCTCTCAATTGAAAGCTATATTTTTAAAGTTGACTGTCTCGTTGGTGAAGTGGTCGAGTCCTGGGTTAAAATCCCGGGTCGGGTACTATTGGAATTTTTCTAATTTAGAATAATTTCTAGTTGTGACTCGTAATCTGGACATGTACCCGGTGTATGGCAATAGGCTCACCAAATATTCCATGGAACGTAACCATAACTGGTGAAACGTGGGAGTGTACTACACTCATCTGCCTACCCCTTCTGGAATCACAGGCGTGGTGTTACGCTACGTTACGTTTTTTAAACACACAAGTCTCTTGTTAATCCTTATTCGGTACACATGTCCATCATTATAATGTTAAACAAACACATTCTTGTTACCTGTAAACAGAACGTTAGATAAAATACATATTTGGGTAACAGTGACAACTATATTCCCACCGGCTGCCGCTGGTTTATTTTTATTTCACACTGATTGCTTTGTATCCACTAACACAAAGCAAAACCGACGACAAGTCCTTTGGATATTTCGGGTCAAAGGGAGGATTGTTGGTAACGATGTAAATGTTTAAGTCACTGTAATAGGGATCATGTACTATATAAATACGTAATAGTATCAAAGGCTTTTCTAATGCTTCGTGGATAAAACTCTTTACTACTGGAAGAGCGAGGTATATAAGGGAGCATAGTACACTCCCGCGTTTCACCAGGGACGTTATGTTCCACTATAGAATGCCTACTGGAAGAGATTTATTTTGATATGGCAACTTATTAAGGTACCATTTAAGTAAGGAATTTAATCTATTTAAGAAATGTATGGCGGTTTCAAACAATGACAGCAATCATTTGCATCTACATGATTATGACGTTTGTTATTTCATTTGTGATTAAAATTTTAATTTCTATTTCATTCTATTGTAAGCCGTGAATGTGGTCGTATCTCAATTAACAAATAAAATATATCTTTTAGTTTACGTCAAGATTGTATTTAATTCGATTTTCTGCTTCACCGGGTGAAAAGGTATAGGTACCTGCCTGGCCACAGTGCATGAGTATTCGGGAACTTTCAGGAACAGGGACAACTTGAGCAGGATGTAATTACATTTGCTTTGAGAAGTTCCCTTTGAGGTTTAACAGGGTTTCTTGTACCGTGCGTCCGACGGCAGGTAGAGATTAAAAATTGGCCGGGTTAAATTTTTAAGCCGATTCACATGATATGACCTCGACTTGTCAATCCGTTTCTTACATTGGTCACCATGTCGCTGAGGTGTTCAATAGGTCCTGTGTTTAATTCCGAGCTGACAACATTCTAGTTTTGGACAAATTATGATGTCGCTGTTTTCTGTTTATCAAATCACTAAATTCAAATCCAATTTAAGCTGTGTACGCTCTAAGCCAAATTTTTTACAAATTTTAATTTCTACATCACCCATACTGTGTTTTATTATATTTAAGCTCTAATTTTGTTACGTATTTGACATTTGTAACACAATATTATTAAGGATATGGCAGTGCTCACCTCTAGTATGTAGGTTGGGAACCTTAGGTTACTGTTTAAAGGCCAAAATAATACCAGCTTTTGCTTTGTATTTTGGGTCTTGAAAATGAATGAACAACGTCGCTTTGTCCGAAATTTAGTGCAGTTAATGTGCAGTATTAAAATAA
This sequence comes from Parelbella ahira ahira, assembly GCA_018244795.1. Classification (NCBI taxonomy): domain Eukaryota; kingdom Metazoa; phylum Arthropoda; class Insecta; order Lepidoptera; family Hesperiidae; genus Parelbella; species Parelbella ahira. Next base: position 8,251 of record DWME01005861.1, on the reverse strand, counting down.
AACGAATGACACGAAATACATTAATGAGTGTACATCCACTTTCAAACATATTGTTTATCGCAAATAATCTAATTTTGTTGTCATTTTTATTAATTAATCTACGATTCTCGTCATTTTTTTAATAACTCGAATTTCATAATTTTCTCATAGTTTCTACGTATTAAATAACCAAATCTGATTATTATTTTTAATTAATAATTCCACTTCTGCAACTTTTAATGATAATTTTGCGTACAACAATATAAGTAACTTACAAATATTGAATAAGGTATCAGTATTTTAGTTGTTTCCAATTACCTCATTACATGGTTATTTAGGAACACGGTTTTACTATCTTCACTTTACAATATATCTTAAGATTAATATCGGAATGGGGTGTTGTTTACTGCCGACACATGATCCGAGGGGTCGGCTGATGGACGTCGTAACTATTTTATGTGTTAGCCCATCATTCGGACGACGATTGGCTATGATTGGTTATCAGCTTCATACATGTTCTGATTGTCGCTTTGAACCATTTCCTTCATTTCGACACGGCAATTCCTGTTAAGTTACAATATTGAGTTGTTTCTGCTCATCCGTTGAGTTCTGTAAGTTATTATGGTTTAGAATTACATAGTGCTGGTTGTCATCAACTGAAGTGACTAAACATTTAGTTACTTCAGTTGATGACTATAGATTTTTTAACTAGAACATACTTACACTCAAATTGTGATGAAAGTCGCAAGCGAAAATGTTTCATTTGTATCTTTAATACTTTGGAGTACATGTGACGTTATTGATATTAGTCGATATGATTAGGTTTACATGTTTCGACTTATTACACTTAAGGATGTTTTTGAAACGCCTGAAATATGAATAATACTTGCTTACCTGTCCAGCGGGACAGAGATGGAAAATGCTCCTGGTCTCTTAGTAAGGAGTAGATCCATAACATAAAATAAATTATGTAAATGAATTTGCTGTCGTGCAAATAAAGAAAAAACAAACCGATATTGCGTATGTAAAAAATTAACTACACATTAAAAATTATATTGAGTAGTAAAAAGGGTACAACGGCAAAAGTTCCCAAAAGACGATCAAACTAATGGAATAAAACCTAAAGATCTTTTTTGCAATTCTTGTTGTAGTGTTTGAAACAACCGCAACGGGTGCGTGGCCAGGGTAAGGTAGTTTAATATTGGCAAATTTTTTCTGTGTTTCTAGATACTTCTACCAAAGTCAAATAGTAAAAAAATTTTTATACCCAAGAACCTGAAGAGAGAGCATAGAGCATTTTTCTTCAGATTCTGTAGTTATATCAAAAATGCTCATTTTTAACAAAATATGTAAATGTGTATTATCATGTAATAAAAGTTTTGAGTTTGACTTTGTAAGAGTTACCGCCAATTTCTTTTTTTAATTATTTTTTTACGAGCTTCAGCCGGGTCTCGCCGTTAGCGCCGTCCGCCCTATCATAATCCCACCTTCAGTTTAATATATATATTTATATTAAAATATAAAAATGGACGATATTAAAACTAATTAATGCTTTTGAAGTAGCGTAGCGAACGCAAACTCCTTTTTAACGAATAATCCTTTTGTTTTGTTTTAATTATACATTCTTTGAGTGTAAAAGCAAAGTAGTGCAGATAAAATATTTCATTAAGAAACCTTTGTTGCATGCGCACTTTGTACCGAAAAGTGTTTGAATAGCGAATATATTTTGTGTTATATTTATATATTCTTGTGTATAAAAATCTAGATTTTAATTATATTACAATGTTTAGAACCTTGTATCCTGAATATTATTTAGTAGCCGCTACTGTTGCGGATATTTTTGCTGTTTAACAGCTGTTATCTTCGATACTATTATTAGGTATAGGAAATTGATGAATGCTACAGAAACCGATGATCTCGTTGCTATCGTCAGTATAATACTTATAAGTAATCGTACAATAAGATTAATTGTTGGTTTTATTTAGGACTTGATACAATGACCGATAAATGAATTTTACAATGACTATTTATTAGGTACAATAAGCTTCAAATACCTTTGTTTGGTTATGTTTGGTTCACTCAATGAACACCTAGTCGTATTCTCAAATATTGGATCATTTCGAAAGTTGATACAGGTTTTACTTGCCAGTTACTTTGCTCATGATTGTACAATGATTATACATGATGCTATACAATCATGAACACGAGCTATCATCTACCATGATGTCCTAATTTGGATACGATAGTGTTTTGAAATTGGCCAACATTAATATCGTGGTCATGTTATTGAAACTATCGAACAAACCCGTAACAGTACCTACTAGCGACATGCAAGTTATCACGGAACTACGAGTGACTGCCTATGCTGGAGTTAGCTTTGCCTTCTGTTATACGCAAGGCGAAGTTTGGTAATTAAATTGTTGTACATGACTAAATGCAAACTATACTCCATACTAAAATTATATTCTATGCTATATTCAAAATAATACATAACACCACGCCTGCAATCTTTGAAGAGGCAGACAGAGGACTGTAGTACAGACCCACGTTTCACCAGTTGTGTTTACGTTCTACTATGGTGTAGGTGGTAAGACTATTGCCATGCATCGGGCACAAATTCAGACTTCGAGTCACTACCAGACATTTTAAGGTAGAAAGATCCAATAAAACCCGATCCGGGAATTGAAATCAATCGATATAAAATAATTTTAATGACAACGTCGAGGGATAACTCGTACTCAGACATTAAATCAAAAATAAGACGGCGCCTATACTTCGACAATCAGAGAGTTGATGAATATTTATGTAGGTACATGTACTTTTCGATTTTACCTATGTCCATATGAAGACAATTTACACCCAAATACAAGACAATCACTCAAGCATTTCACACAAATATTTGTCTTGTCTGAGAATCAAGTTCACAATTCTCGACTTACCAGTGTTTTAGTAATCACACGGCGAACAGAACATTTAATTTTTATTTATGTGCATCAAGATCGCAAACGAAAAGTACACAATTTTGCACCGATGTCAATTTAAATGTCATTTCAATTGCAGGCAATCATGTCTTTCGTGAATGTATTTTAAACATTACATCAGATAAACATTAGATAAAAGTAATAATAATATAAGACACTATAAACTAAGTTATTCTATTAACGATCGTAACTTATAACACTGCGAAATATCTATGAATATATGTATATATATTCTAATCGTAGCGAGACTGGGAAAAGAATAGGCTTCGGTCATTCGAATGTTCTAGTACGTCATCGGCCGTCTATTGTCTGCGTGGATCTCATTTAATAGATCGTTAGCTCTTTGTCTCTCGTATTGCTTTGTATAGGATCGATAAAGACTGACTTATTATTGGACGTAGCTGCAATTTAAGTAATGTCTTAGTGGCGTGAAATTTCATTGAACATTTTGTGTGTTTTTGTAATTAAATATGTAATTTTTTTCGGGATAGGCCGACGAGTTCCAGAAATAACCGAGGTTCTTCTTCATGTGTTCTTCGGATATTCTTATAAGCCTTGTTAAAGCGGGCTTATCATTACTTAAATCACTAAATTGCGACCAATTGTATCTAATGATATATAAATAAATAAAAGAACATATTTAAGGGTAGTTGAGGGATGACATGGCAGGTCGCCGTTTGCCATTTTAACATGACCCTAAATTTGAACCGGTGCGCGGTGTCGTGGATTCGATTTGTATACAAGACAAATACAATTTTTTTTCCATTTGCATTTGTTCTGTGTCTGGATATAAAGTTGTATTCATGTACATACATTTAAATTTTTTTATAAAATGTTTGGCTGTCTGTTTTCTGCACTACGAGAGTATATGATCGGATTGCGCTATAGTGCCGTCCAAAATTAATTTGCGTCGTTGTCATAAATCTGCTACATTCCTTCAATGGATGATACAAAACTGACAAAATAAAAGTTCGTGGTAGAGCAATCAATACAATAAACGTAGTGTCTATAAGTGATTTCATCATTGAGTTGCAGAACACGGATGCAAGGAGTTCAGATGCAAGCAGCGGGAGTTCTGCGTGAGCGCCGACCTCATGTGCGACGGCGTGGACCACTGCGCTGACGGTTCCGACGAGGACACCGCCATGCTCTGTCCCGGTAAAAATAGCTAACTATAAAAATAACACTTGGTTGTCACTTCGACATTTACTTTCTCTTGTAGTAAATTTCGCAATTATTTTGTTACAATACCTAATTAAGTTGGCTTTAGGAACAAACCCTATCTGAAGATCAAACAGCTGGAGCGATACACTTATCATATAGCCTATTTACATACTTTTACTCCGATGGTTTCGATGTTCCAGTTTCACTAGTTCTTTCATCATCATCATCAATATCATCATAATGATCAGCTTTTTTCAGTCCGCTGCTATACTTAAGCCTCCCCTAATGAGCGTCATAATGACTGCAAATAGCGCTCCAGTAAATGTTTAAAACCGAAGTTAACTTTCAGAGAATGGCGGTGGCGGTGCGAACGGCGCGTGGGTGGCGGTGGCAGCCGGCGCTGGAGCGCTGGTGGCTCTCTCTGGCCTCATCGCGATCTGTTGCTACTGCAGAAAGCGTGTGCCACAGCGACGCACGCATTTACACTGTTAGTATTTGTCTTCTAGTCCAGCTCCGCTTCAGTCTCTTTGACTCTTCACGGTTGTCCAAACGTTCCATGTTACTTATTTATTTATTTTCATCAGTTCCACAAAATTGAACGTTGCGTCTAATATACATTGTATACAAACAATATTGAGACTTGTGAACAATGACATTAATATTAGTAGGTTATACAACAAATTGTGTTCATGCTAATGAAAATTCAGCTCGTTTCTCAATTATCGACTATTCCCGGCCATTGTACTGTACTGTAATGTATTTCTCAATTCTAAGTTCATATATTAATCATTTATCTGTCGATGACAACCAGAGCAATAACTCTTTCAAAGTAGTTTTGTTGTTAGACTAATGTGGGATAATTCTGGGCCATGTTACATTTCAGCCGTTTTTAATTGATTCATCTCGTACTGAATCACGTCAACTTCGTTAAAATTTTGCTCACAGAACGAAAACAGAAATAATGAAAAACGTAACCCTTTCAGCCTATATGCTGACAAATTAAGCGCAAAAGTATGTAAATGTTAAATATCGGTGTAAAAATTCACTAACTAATTATATTTGGTTCGTGTTTCTTCGACGTGGTTTGGGCGATCGTGAAGAGCCAGCGATGGATGAGCGTTCGTTCTTTGCACAGCGAAACTCAACCGTGATTGACTCCGACAGGGCAAGTGTATTATGTCCGCTGGTCGTGCTCGCCCCAAGCTCCGGGACAGAAATAACAATGTACGCATTCACAAATAATTGTTCTTGTGGCTTTTGTTTCTTATTATCTGTTGTGGTCCTTCCCCCGATGTGTGTCCCGTACTTGTATAGTAACAGCGCCGCTGACGCTGGCGATGGAGGTGAAACTGAGTTTTCAGAAGCTCCTAAATGATTGTGTGAAGTCGTCGTGATGTTTGTACACCTGTTTATGAGCTTCGTTACGAGACTTGTGACTGTAATGGCGACATAATTATTGAGTTATGATATGGTTGACGATAGTCGTAAGTTAGGCGATTATTTTTACGTTTCTTGAGTTTCGTTTATGATTATGTTCGATGTAAATGTACAAGATAATGGCGCTTTTTATGACTGTATATTGACAGCGGCAATATTCTGATTTCAGTACAACAAATGGCGAGCAGCAATGGTGCCGGCGGCGTCAAACCCGCTGGTGCCGGCGGCTCGCCAGGCAGCACGCGGCTGCCGGGAAACTGGGTGCACCCTGCGGGCCCGCGCGGGTGAGTCTGCACTACACTTACTCGCAGTAGTATTATAACGAATATTGACTAACATTAATAGCATTATTAACAGTGTGACAAATGTTGTAGGTAGTTATTGTAGTTATCTATTTCGTTAATCAGAAAAATAAATAAAGTCAATTTTTTACCCTTTTGTGTAGGTACAGGGCGGCGCGCCCGGGCCGCCTGCGGGCGCGGGCGCAGCGCTGAGCGCCGCCCCGCACAAGGACGAGTGGTTCGTCTGAGGCGGCCCGGTCGGGCCCGCAGGGCGGGGGCGCCGTACCGGCCCCCAGCGGCGTCCGCGCGAGCACACGCCGCCAGCGACGCCGAAATTCTCCCCCACATCGTTTCTCGCCCGCCACGCTCGCCACGCCGCGCACGCGTCGCCGCCGGGGCGCGCGTGCGCCCGCGTCTCGTTGTCGTCGCGAATTCCGACGCTATCCGAGGGCCGCGTGCCGACGCGGGTAAGGGGGACGCACCGTCGTCCGCTGCGCTCGCGGCACGCGCTCGCCGGATCGTCGCGCTAGTTAACGTCGTTAAGAGTGTCTATTGTAACATTAAACTCATTATATCGATATTCATATCATAGACTGTTATAGAGGTTCATTATATTTAAAGTTTACAGATTTTTATAGGTTCGGTCGGCTCCCGGGGGCGAGATTCGCGTGTGCTCGACCCTCGCGAGTCGCACCCACGCGAAGCGAGTGACTTCGCGTCGACGCGACGCACAACAACAGTCTGATACGTTACAATAATATTTAGCTATATAATCTCATCGGAATCACTGTCAGGCGACCGGTTAGTTCGTTAACATATCGATATTGTACGTGGCAAGACCTCCGCGATGCGGCGCGCGGGCGAGGGACAGGGGGGCGCGCGCTGCGGCCCGCGGCGGCCCGCAGTGGCGCGCCGCGGGACGGACCGCGCCCGAACAATCTATCCGAACGTATCTATGTATGTAATACCTAATTTTAGCGAGGATTTTTTTAGGTAAATTTTTACTCGTTTAGTGGAAGGCGCACCGCGCCGCACGCGTGTCGTGGGTGTCCAGTTTTTGGTGTTAACGATAAACGCAATGTAAATTTATCGATATGACATTAAACATTTTTGGCTTATTGTTCGTATGTTATTGAGTTCTTATTACCATATAACCTTTTTCCTTTACGCAACGTTCCTTCATTTTATATATATGACACGATGTAGAACAAACTTTAACAATCATATATAACGCTTGACGTATGTATGTACATATGTATCTAAAAAGCACTGATATAAAAAAAATCTACAATCTATTTTGTTACTATTGAAAACCCCGAAAACATAACATTACGCGCTTTTTTTTCCGAAACGGTAGGCAAGCGAGTACTCTCATGTTTCATCTATCTGTTTACATCCCAGGGAATATGGAGTGAGTCTAGTGCCGTAAAGCTGGAAAAAGTCCAGGCTGCGAGCTATTATTCTATACTAAGCATTTTAAGTTAGAAAAAACTGAATAGCCTACGACCTGGAGATTGAACCTAGGATCTCTCGGTCAATAGTGTCACATGCAAATGCTGAAACAACGGGGTAGTCAAAAACAATTCAACTGAAACAATTTTAATAAGTACCTACATAGTTAAAACTGACAGGTTGATGATGATATGATTAATCACTAGTGGATATTTGTCCCAGTGGTTATATCAGTATATTTTTGTATACGATGTGCTATGTTCCCACATATCTATCGTTTTGTAATAGTTATAAACCATAATAAATAATATATCAATTTTATCATATAGATACTATTTTGGTGATTGATTCGTTGGCCGAGCGGTTAAAAGTCTAGTCTGAATACAAGTGAAAAAAAGGAACATATATCTGGCTTAAGATATTAATTGATACCATATGTGATATCGTATATATATGTATGTAGATAACAACAGTAAAAATTAGATTTTGTTAGTAAATTATTGTGCACAAAATTTAAATGAAAACGGTAATCTAAGAAATATTGTTGGTTTCACATAGATATTATATTATATCATTTAACACACCATCATTTCATGTGAATATGAATATGTATGCTGCCTTTAATTCACGTTTCATTTGATAAAAGAGTAATAAAGAAAGAATCATCGAATATTGAGAATAAACATTCTGGCTTTTGAGAACTGTGGGCAGACAGAACTTTCTTTTATCCTTGCTAGTTTCATTAACTTACTACATTGTTTCGTATACCCTGATTCCAGTAAAGAGCTTTTTAAAAGCATACTTGAGAACAGAATATGCTAGCTTCTAATCTAAAGAAGCCCTAACTCTTCTCAATAAGACGCATCTCTAATAGGGAGGCGACAAAAGGGTTAATACCTAATGATTATTTATTTCTAATTAAATTAATTAAAACCAGAATATGCAGTTCAATTAAAC
>DWME01005860.1:0-14359 GCA_018244795.1 Parelbella ahira ahira | reverse complement strand
AAATAAACAACATTATTTATTTCTAGGAATGATATTTTCGTGTTATAAGGCATTTTATTAAATTTCGTCGCTGCTACTACTACAGCGACGGTTCTGGAATCTAGAACATTACATAAATTTTCATGTGAAATGCCGCGATCGCCCTTCAAAGAATAAAATTTTTATTCGAACTGAACAAATGGGTACGAAAATTTTTCATTTCGCTCCACGATCGGTATCAAAGGTGTTACAGGAGGCGCAAACGTCGGGATTTGCAATCAACGTTCTCTAATTTGATTATCTAATCAATTCGCCAATTATTTTATCCGGGCGGAAACGTGCTCTACACAGGCTTCATTTAATTTCCAATTGATTCTGATTCCGGGTAGAACGGTGAAAAGATAAAACGAAGATAAATTAATTGTGTGAAAGTGGATCCTATCGACAGCATTTCACGTGAAATTGACATGCTTTGAAACTGATTCGTTCAAAAGGTACTCGATCTTAATTTAAGGTCAAGCCTATTTATTCCTTATGAGAATTTTCATTTCTATATTTCTGGAAACCGGTTATTAAGTAGAGAATCCTTATCCTATAAAATGACAAATCAGTAATAGTTCTTAGCGTTGTCGTAACGACATTGTAATTGTCAAAGACGAATGCATCATGTGATTCTTGGTTTATATAGAGATAAAATCTCTATTGAAGCGTCCTATGTTGTGGGTAGCGGCAGAATTGTTATTGATCAAATGGCAGCACTGTCGCCGAGTCGGTAACATTAGATGGAAGTACCATCGCCTTTCATAGGGCGTTGATAAAATAAATTTAATGTACAATTAAAAGTGTGGAAGTAACCTTATTGTATTTTTGTCCATAGTTGGGGGAAGGGGTGGAGCTGACGCTGGGCGAGCTGCGCGCGATGGCGCTCCGGCAGCAACAGCAGATCGACACCCAGCACCAGCTGCTCTGCGCCAAAGAGCAGCGGCTGCGGTACCTGAAGCAACAGGAGGCTAGACAGCATCAGGTGAGTGTAACAGCTTGCAGCGATAGAACGAATTTTGCCATTACTAAATTTACATATGTAGTAGGTAAGTCTTATTTTGTGGTATAAGAGAAAATCAAGCAAAATGTTGACAAAGCAATACTGTAGCAAATCACGGTAGGCCAACTCATGGTATCCCAAGCCGCGGCATGCCAGTCCACAATGTATCCCGACATTTTGGCAATGTATACCACACGTTTCCACCGTTGGTTATGTATCCATAGTGCCATGAAGCGATGAGAAGTGATCTTATATCGCACGCCAACTCTACATTGTGAGTCTAGTAAAACCATCGAGTGATGTTATGAATCTCTTTACTTCATGATAGTTACTTCATAATAACTGGACCCTAATCACTCCACAATTATGTATAGTAGAAAATTCTCATGGAAATTATTGAAAAAGACATTGAGAAAGGGATAAACTGATGGCCATAAAAGTTTTGTGTGCAGAAATATTACTCATTTCAATCATAATGTTGCCTTCTAAGCGTTGTTTTAATTAGTGGTTTTCACAGAACTGGTTATGTTCCAATTCATTTTCCTTAAGGTTCTTAAATTTCGAGCTTATTTTGTGTATTCATTTGAGACGCTCTAATGTTTACTCATGAGAGTAAGCCTATAAACTGCGAGTCTCTGAGGTTTGAGCGTGAAAAGCGAATATACAACCGAATACATATATAGTTAAAAGCGGTTTTATTCGTTAACTCTACGCAAGCTCTGATAAATACGTGTATGTATGTAGCCACATGTAGAGAAAGCGCATAGAGCAAAGTTTATTAGGGTCGTGGCAAGGTACGAGGTAAGTGTTATCAACTATATGAGTACATTAGACGCGGAGGCACGGTAATACTCTATGATAGCGTAATAGGTAACTAATAGCCGAGAAATTACGTTTATGAGGATTTAATTATTCTGTTAATATTGCAGTTGCTATGGATAGTCGATGTACGAGTATGTATGTACATATGAGATAGTAAAAACACTTTGTATGTGTTGGAAGTTATGTTTTGTGCTATATTTATTAACATCATCATCATCAATACTTCTGTCCTTACGCTTCCGTCTGAAAACAGTAATGAATAATCTTTAAGATGCTATATAGTATATAGCACTTTCCAATTACACATATTAAGATAGCGTTCAATCTTTCAGTGTATTATTGATTTAAAAATCTTACCTTTTTTGATTTCTAAGGAAATAACCTAATTAAATATATATGTGTGTGTATTTTACAATCACATTGTGATGTTTTATGATCATTTAACACTACGATAGTGGGGACAATTCTAAGCCGAGCCCATAGTGATTATTTAGGCCCAGCTGCGTATCGACGGGCTTCGCAAATAATCCCTCTATTAACGGTCTCATTGCAATTCACGGCTGCGCGCAGTTTAATAAACTTTGAATCCCATATCCTGGTTCACAAAAACTATGGTACATGCCATCATGATATGATTAAATATACATATATCCTTATGTCGCGGCTCGCTTTCCTTGTTCGAATGAGAATTTGATAATAACCAAATCTTTTCAAGTAATAATAACGCGCAATTATCGAGTGGAAGAAAAACGGGCGCCAACGATTGGAAGGACTAGTTTACGCTTTCTATATATAATCATAGTTGATGAAACTTTAAATATTAAATGCTGAAATGTTTACTGATGATTTACTAGTGTATGGGATAAAAGTATGAAATATAAAATTACGTCTGTAATCCCTAAAGAGATAGACAGAGGAATCTAGTACATAGTCGAGCCACTACTAGAAATTACAAGATAGAAAAATATATCAGTGACCGCCCCGGGGATCGAACACAGATCGGTAGTGCCACTTGCATTCACTCAACTAAAGAGGCAGTAAAAGTATGGAAATGATTACAAAAACCCATATTTTAGCTATTTAATTAGTCAATTCTCATACATACATATTTATGTGCACATAATCACATATCCGTAAATTTAAGTAAAATTGTTTAAAAGACCGTGTAAGTTAAACTATGGCTATGTGGAACAAAAAATGTCTTTATACATAGTTACAGACGTGAAAAATGATAAGACTTATCGGTGTAATAAATTGTATTGTCCATGATAGATGACACCCAATTCCTTTCGCAATGTTATTTATAAATTTCTCTAGCTTTTGCGTCGCGTTTTATCAAAAAGGTACTTACTAAAATTGATTTTCGTCCAATAGTAAATAAATAAAAATTCATAAACACCTACATGATATATTGTATGCGTGTTTATTTATGATCTAAGCGTATACGTGACTCGTGTGTGAATACAAAGGTAAAGCGGGTAATAAATTTTTTTAAGGGCTCCGAGTGAAAGTTTCTTTGACAGTAGACAAAAGAAAGGTTTCGTAATAAATTGAGACGGACGCAGTACCAAAGGCGAAAACATATCTAGCGGTCGTACCGTTTTTTTTATTGCGCCATTGGATTAAACAAAACGTGTGTGTATGTGTTCATGAAAATAAATAAATATTCGATATGATTTGTTATTGAATCTTCCGTTACACGATGACTCCTGGTTTATGTATCGTCTTCAACTGCTTCTTACTGCTGTTTTTATCTAAATCTACAAAATCCTAATTCGTCTTCTAGCATTAAGTTTCAGGTCTGTAATGTGAGAAAGTATGTATAATTTTGACGAGATTCCTTCTTACGATTGTTATTGTTAACGAAATTTAACTGTTTTCCTTTCAGTGCCGGATAGAGTTTATTCTATATTTTCACAATGAAATATTTCCTTTCCTTAATTGGCCGCTCCGGTTGATCCGTGAGAACATTTTGCAAATTTCCAAATACCGTTCTTTGCTTTAAATTAACAATTTTGATTATCCCTTGGATTAAGGGAACGTCCAGAAAAGGTTTCTTTTGTTGATTTTAATGGATGCGTATGTAGAGTTTCGTTCACCTTCGGACCTTCAGGGAAGAGTACACGTTAGCTAGCTTCAACCGTTGGTACAGTAGTTAGTGACCCTGTCTGCTGAGCCGCGGGTTGTGGGTTTGAGTCCCACCTAGGACAAATATTTGTGTTTTGAGCGCAATTATTTGTTCTGTCTGGGTGTGAAAGATAAAAAGAGACATCTATATAAGTATATATTAAGAAATATGTACGTAGTTTTCCAGCGGTCTTATATGCTACAGAGGCTCATTTGGAGTCTATTTTAGGACCAGAGGGTCGGTTGTACTGATTACATTATATAAGTCGCGTTGCGTACCTTTAGTAAACATAATCTTTTTTAAAACGTGATCGATCACCCACGTAACCCACAAATGAATCACCCGCCAAGATCGGTTCAGCCTTCAGAGCTTCGTTAACACTGACAGACACAAAAATTGAAAACACCTTTGAAAACGCATGACAGTAATGTAACGTGCAATGAGATTTGCGAAAGGGTTAAAGGTAGTGATCTATTACAGCAGCCAAGTGCAGGTTGGCAGAGTTTACACGCTTTAAGAATAGTCGTAGTTAACTCTTAGATATATGTAACTTTTCTTGTTTTCTCCGTTACCGTTTATTAGGACATAGTCCTACTTAACAAGCACGGTGAAGCTAGGTCCTCACAATTATGTTAATTATATGTACACGCACCTATTTATTACTCACAGCTTAAATAAATATAATTAATCTTTAACCATGCAGTTATCGGTTGTTAATTATACTATTTTCTCAATACTGCAGGGTGGCATATAATATTAATTACCGGTTTATTGGTAATGAAAGTAAATGCTTCAGCTCAAGTCCACCCATTGTTTAAAATAGTGAAATATAAATAAATAATACGTTATCAGCCCAGTAATCTGTTATTCCAAGCAGAGTTATATACATATATAGTAGGAGAGCCAGCCCAAAATGTGGTCATTGAAAAAAGAGAGAAAGCAAATGAGGCTACCTATCTGTATCTTTCTACTCGCGCACGCACAGGTAGCGCTAGCGTGAGTTCATTATTTGAAAAATAAGCTGTTCTTTTGCTGCGAATTCGTTAGTAGTGAGATAGAGAGAGATAGGGTATCGCGATCATTTCTCTCTTTCTAACCGTCAAACTGCCCCTTATAGGCAGCCGTATGTCTTAGCTACTCTATTTATAATACCTCTATAAGCCCAAGTGCTTTTATGAACCGTAGACATGGATTTTTCTCTTTTTTCAACTTTATATACATATTTCTTCATTAAATGTTAGATATGTACTTTATTAAATGACGTTTTGAAAATAGGTAGAATTTCAAGAGAATCAGAGATGAGTCTGAAGAAATAAAAGTTGAATTAGCAATAGCAATTTCAGTGCAGTATTTAGTTTTCAAAATAATTGAGCTTGTAAAACTATTCAGCGCTGACGACCAGCGACTGACGAAATTCGGGAAAACTTTTGTATAACGGAAAGTTTTCAGCACCGTACGTTGCATTTTACATTGCAACTTCTCTACATGTTTAATCTGTTGAATGAGTGGCGTGTCTGAAAATGCTGGAGAGAGATTATCAAGTAGGGTATACTAAGTATACCACGATGATAGAAAATGTCTAAATGTGTTGATATTTAAATTTACCGCACGAAAATTGTTATATGGAGAAATAAGCGTCTATTTTATGTGACGTTGATCGTGATTTGATTGATCTGTTGTTTATCGTTGAACAGTTATGAATGCTTTTCCACTCCAGCTAACTTAATGAAAAAATAAATGATATAAATTTCAATACGAGATCTTTCCGCATAAAAGTATCGTAAGGTATACATAGGTACATATTAAGAAAAGTGTTCGACTGTGCTTCTTAGATGGAATAAACACACGCTTATTCTGTTTTCTTTGGAAATGTGTGTTATTGTTTATAATATAAAAAGCTATTTTGCTGCGCATAGTTTATAAAAAATATAGTTTTTGGTTACACATGCAATATAGGAAAAATTTCGACATTTTTTTAATGTCAGTTACTTAAAAATGTTGTATAGAATTTGTAATAACACGTAACACTGGCAACTTGTTTATGGAAAACCAGCAAAAACATGATTTATTAAGATATCACGGATTCGCAAACTATTTAAAATTTAAATTTTGAACATCGAACAGTGTGAGTCACTTAACCACTACGTTGACATATTTGAAATGACTTGACCTATACTCTGGATTCTGTGTAAATTTAAAATATATATTTAAATACGTAGCAGATATTCTAAAACATATCATCCGTCATTCTGTACTTGGCTAGCGTGGCAAACCGATGTGTTAACACTTCCCATTCTTTGAGGAGACACGTGACTAACAGAAACGAGGAAAGGGTTAATGACTGTTCTAGTATATTTATCTCTGTAGTGGAAAATAAAGTGTTTCTAACCAAATTAGGACAATAACTTGGTTCTGATTCGTTATCAATGTACTTAGTATTTGCTAATAAGAAAACTCGATAACGTATAGCCGATTGAATTTTCAGTGTGTACTAAGGAGTCAGAATGGCAATCGATACAAACATTGTTATGATGTTGCATATTATAGATATTCGCTCGGCGCCATCGACTATATCTCTGCGGTTCATTACATAGTGACCACGTCGTCAGCGGAACATTACCATTACAGAACCTAATTAAGGTATATGCTTTTCTATACCCTGATTGGTCATGTAAGCAATGATTGGTCATACACACATATGTAATAAGGTGTAGGTATATATACTTATATAATAGTCACAGGTTTACTGGTTGTTTAAGGATAATCACCAGGTTCTTGGTCATGTTTATTACAAACCAGGATCTGCACCGGACTATCACAGTGATATATACATATTGATTTATGTGACATCATTCTCCGGTATATGACACTAGGTTCACCCATCCTATACCACACCCATATTCTATGGTGGGGCGTATAACGTAACTGATGAATTGCCGTGGGCTTGATTCCTCTGCCTATCCTTTCGTAAAATACAGGAGTGTTGTTGCGAAATATAATATAACAAATGAGATTCCGCATTGTGTAATCTGGAGCACAAACACACTAATTTTCGCTACTAACATGTACAAATACAATTCCGGCCACACCTGATATTGTGTACGTTAAAATATCGCTTGCAATATGCCAACGTGTCACGGCTATAAGCGCCTTAATTCTATTCTCGCGAGCAAATCGAATGAAAAATAAAACTTATGACATTGTTACGTCGGTAGGTAGCGAGAAAAGCTCAATGCAAAAGTTTCTTGCAATGAAAACGAATAAATTACTAATAATTTAATTGCATTGGTTGACATAGTTGAATAAAAAAAATTACGTTATAAAACAGTTTAATAATACCCGACCGACCCGATTCGATCTCAAGACCTCTCGATCAGCAATCGAGTTTCCAACGACTCCAAACTCTTTGCAACCACTCCAAATTTAAACGCCTAAACGATATATAGAACAAGATAATATTCATTTAACAACAGGAAACATTTAATAATTCATTAAATCAAACGTTACAATTTTCTCTGAAAATTACGAACGATAAGAAGAAAATTAGTTTATCCACGGAACTTAATAAATCTCGTAAGCCAAAGTCGGACGCCTTATCCTAATGCGATATTTATCGCTCGCGAAACAAAATAAATTTACTCCGGCAATAATACTTCTGTTACTTAATATTGTAGGTAAGCTTTTGTAAGTTTCATTTGTATATTGTTTTGTGTAAAAATAAAAACAAATGATATTTCCAATTATTATTTATCAGGTCTATATCATAGGAGGCGTGATATTTGAGAAGCCTGTGCCCAGCACTGGGCGAAAACTAGCAGTGCCACAATTTATTAGTATGACGCATTAATGTATATCAGCATGTCTCGATTTTCTGTTTAAAGCACATAAAATAGAGCCAACGTACTTAACTGAAGCATCTTAGTAATATTATCATGATATGATATGTACACTGTATATGTGTACATGTACATGTACATATATATAAACCCTAATGTACAGATATAACATGTACGTATATAAAACCTGATGTAATTTGTAACGCAATGTTCACGACTAATTGGCACGGTGTAACTTGGCACTTTATGTAATTAAGCATTCATAGTTTAATTAATGTCTTAGCCATATTGCATAACTTATTGCAGATTTAGTCTGTAATCGCCTAATAACTAAGGCAAATGATTATGGCAGGGTCCAAATATTTCGTTGCTGAACACAGTTCGGCTAAAAAGTTTAAAAAGGGTGCGACCATTCAGTGTTTTCAAATTAGACCTAGCCAATATGCAATTGTTTCAATAAAAAAGAATCTTAACCTCCTGACGGTAAATTGTCAACATTGTCAGTAGATATTTTTACACAAAAAGTTCAAAAGCGCTTTCCATCTATAATATAATTTATTTATGGAAGTTTATAGTTTCGCATCCCATATTGTGAACTTCGGATTAGCTTGATGCAGTCTACATTAGCAAACTATTAGCAACCTAATTAATATGCTAGGAAACTTTGTTAAGTACAGTAAGAGTGAATCAGATATCCGATCTTCAACTACGTCTGAGAATTCCAACTGACAACCTTTATTCTAGATCTTGTTATGAAATCTCACAAACATTACCATCATGTGGTATCAGTTGACTTTTTTAAATTGTGTTGTTTGTCTACGATATTTCTATTTGTTTAGGTATCTGGTGAGAGTGGAACTCAGTTAGATGTGTCGTTTCCTTTCATCCAATTTAGATATAGACGGCAGCTTGAAACGAGTAAAGTGACACCGAGTGTCGGCAAACATCTGCCAATGTCAGATATCTGAACGTCCGGGAGAGAGGAAAGCTCTGCACGCAATTACTAACGCGTCTTTAATGTTGTATAAGTGTGCCATACAGTGATAGCTTTGTGGTTTGCATTTCAGCGTATCGTTTTGGGGATCTGGTGTTCAAATCAGGCCTGCATCTCTATAGTTACGAACTACTGCGCTCTTTTTTTAATTAACACTTCTTTTTATAACATCGAAAGAAAATATTATGAGAAAATCAGCACACTTTAAAGCTCTCTATAATGGAGTGGAGGATAATGTTTTCTGCAAGCCCGCACTCACTAAAAATTTAGACTCCAGGTAGACAAAGCAAAAACCACGTCGTAATTGTCGCCTTCATTGTAACATTCAAAAAGCAAAGCCTAATGCCAAACAATTTTATCTTCTACGGTCTTAGCAAATTTCTTACGACTTTTCTTCGACCAAAGTGATAATAAATGCTATTATAAGCATTTTTGACCTGGACTTCTTTTGGAGTGTATTCAGTTTGTTCGAAGCACGGATACTCAATTCTATTTCTTCCGGCTTAACTATTCCGAGTCATCTTATGAATTAATTGACGTAAATTCCGCAGTACTTTGTATCTACATTTCAAAATTATTGACGGACTAACTCACCTCATAACTAGTTTAACTTCGAAAACTAACGCGTTGGTAATCTAGAGTTCCATTCCACTGTCTAAACTACGTGTACATAGAACATACACTGATATTGCTTATATATATCACAGTCAGTCTAGAAATCGAATTAGAACTTGGGGGATAAATCATTTTATAATTTGTATTGGCATTTAAGTAATCATCTGCGGGTGAGGTTAATATGAGCAAGATACTTATTACTTTTACACTGGCATTAACAAAGTACTGCTAGATACAAAAAGTTCTCTAAATATCTATATAAAAACATCTTATCGTCATCAATAGCCTATCGCGTCCACTGCCGGATAAAGACCTTTCAAATATCACTCCACTGAGATCGAACTTCAGCTCTTCGCGACCAACAACAGCTAGTCGCATTGTGTATATTGTCACTCGACCGAGCTGGAGGGCGTCCTATGCTACGTTTGCCAAAGCGTGATCACGCCAGCACACGTCTACATCGTACCTACATCTATATTTAATTAATAAACAATTGTATTTCGTTATTTAATAAACAATTTTGAAGCCTTTAATCTCGAACTAACATTAATAGAAATAAACGTAAACGTAACATCACGTCTGTAATCCCCGAAGGGGATATGACCTTTTTAAATGAATAATTTAATTAGTTAAGGCACACTTTTAATTATTAATGAAATCACGCTAAGTGATTATGCATTTTATGCTTGGAAGTTTCCGTTCTAAGCATAATAAATGCGGTGATTCTCTTTAGGCGGCTAGCGTACACAATGTTTTAATGACCAAAGAACCTTCTGTCGGATGTTTGGCAGCGAGAACAACTTCATAATATTATGATCGTCACCGAACTGCCAATGTATCAATACAATGCATATAAAAGTGGTAGAAAAACCTCAAAATCATTTCTATCTATCCCTAGGCGACTTAATTAGGTTGTTACTTTTATGGCACAATGAAGGCTCTATTCGTAATTTTACTAATTATCTTTTCTTCTTCTCAGGTTGCGGTAGAGGGGGAGCGTTTACGTCGGTTGCGAGAGAGAGTCGAGGCTCAGGAACTGAAGTTAAGGAGGTTACGGGCATTGCGCGGTCAGCTGGATAGAAACAAGCAAGCCAATATCGCGTTAAGTAAGTACCATGCGAAAGAATCACAAATATTGATATAAAGTACGAATGTTGATGGATGCAGGTTTCAGGGGAGCCCGATACTCACCTATTTTGACTAAGTTGGTCAGATACGGAGATATATGTCTACGAAACCGGTGTGTATCAAGAGAATGCTGAGAGTAGAAGTGAGTTTGGTCGGTAAGAATGGAGATATCTGGCACGCGGTGCTTTAACTATCCTTTATGGGAGAAATATGACGTGATGATATAGATATACATATATAGATAGACATTACTTGAAATGCAAACTATTTTACTTTAAGTTATTTTCAATACAGCTTTAGAGGGTAATATTAAAGAGCGTTTTAAAACAACTATGGGTCAATAACCTGTAGGTACATATCTCTTGAATTTCATATTGAAATCAGACAATCCGAAACGACCAACTCCAAACGGCATTGAATACAACATCCAACCAGATGGCTAAAATAAGAATATCTACACAAAGAAATTGTATTTTATGATTGTGAATTTCACTATTGAAATAGGACTTTAAGATATAAATACTTACAGCTGTGTATATTCGATTTATTAAAGAAATTATTTGGTGGGCTACAAATCTCAACCCTAAAACACGATCATCAGCTTTTGTTGTTTCGAGTCTATATTTAGTTTACATTTAGTAAAATGTATGGTTTATTAAAAGAAAACCTTTCGAAAGCTTTAGTTTCCTTTTTGATAGATGGTCTGCCGTTACAGCCTACAATCGCAAATACTAGCTGTGTTCTATTCCTGTTCAAGTAGCAAAAATCAAGCGCTTGTCCAGCAGGTTAAACAAAGTTTCAAGCCAGAACTAGCTATGCACCTAGCGAGCCAGCTAGTCCATACAGCAACGAGTATTGAATCAATGCTCAGGACAAGTACCACTTGAAACCGGCCTGTTTGTATTGAACTATATCTTTAGAGGTCTATCTGTACTGGTATATGCTTTAGAAGCAAATCAATAATCATGATTCGAACAGTAATGAGTCGGTCGCGTGTGCTTCGGCATAAACTACTGCGGTTAGCGTGTCCCGCTGAGCGATCTGTTCGCCCCGAGGCATATGAGAATTAGCGCTTGTTTTTAACGCAAAGTATTCGAGGCATTACACGAATCTCTTAAGATATAATAAAATTAACGTACATATATTCTCGAATAATCAATATATTTGTAAAGTACGGATAGGAATTTTATTTTGTCTTTTATTGCGGTCGATAAGAGCAGCGTTAATGCTCAATGCCTTTTTCTACCACTAAATCCCGGTGATGAGAAATTATAGGGTAAAGGTCTAATTGATTTAGTTTTTAAAATTACTTGTAAGATCGCTGGCAAGAACATGTATTAAATACGATTCTAAGTTAATGAAACAAAGAGCAAAGTTAAAGCATGTACAGAATACTCGTACTTTGACTAGTAATAACGCTGAGACCCAGGCCGAGCTGAAAAAAGGCGAATTTAATCTATTATCTACGTAATCGTAATAAAAATCCCCACGTGTGTGTGAAGTTATTTCTTAAAAATATATCTCTTTAATTCAAAACCCGACTAATACGTGACAGTATCGTCTGATACATATTCTTTTCACGTTTAAATACACTGAAGAAAAATACTACAAAGACCACAAAGATTCTATGGAACACTTGCCCCTGAGAAGCTTTTCCGTCCATAGAATATAATTCACTACTTGTAAAACGTGATATGTTTGCAGGAACAGCACATTTTCCAGAACAAATTCTATTGTTACCGTGGTATTGAAAGTGCCGCTTTCAATGAACGAACAATGTGCTTTTCTTTGTTACTTATTAAATGTATGATATTAATTGTGTTTGATTTATATATAGGAATGAAGTTTAAAACTCTTCCTCGAATGTTTCTCATTGATGTCACCGATCTTTTTCTCCTTTTACTATCGGGCACGGAATGCATCTCAAATCAAATAGATGTAGTTTACTATGGGGCTGGTGAAGGGGGGCTACTTTGTTAAGCCAATGATGGTTGACAGACTTTAGTTTAAAAAAATCACAACTTCATTAATGTAGGAGGTAAAACGAGGGATGATAATCCTATGCCTCTGGAAAAGGAGTCAGAATTTTATATCTCTAGATTACTAGAGTCTCACTTCGTTTTGCACTATTTGTTTAAAGTTTTGTGAATGTATAAGTAACGTAATATTAATTTGTTTTTCTAAAATGATTTCAGAACCGACGGAAAAAGACGTACATTACATAACTTCAACATTTTTCTTCCAAAATCTGACAGGTGTATGAGTAAAATCCCATCACTGTAAACAATTACAATATAATACAGGAATGTTTGCGAAATGTCGATATACAGAAAGCGGGAACTTTCATTCGAAACACATCGGCCGGATAAAAAACGTATTGTCTATGATTTGTATATCATTAAATCTGAGACGTCTCAAAAAAATTCTATTCAAGAGTGACGTTAACATAAGAACGTGTATTCGATATGTACACGTTCGTTCAATCACAGTAGAAGAACAATAAAAAGTTTGTGAGAATCCTGTTATAAATTGTATTTTATAATTACTTCCCATTTTTATTAATAATTTCTTAGAGTCGTAGTTGATGGAAATAATTCATCTCCGTTTACCCCTACGGGATATACATATGTAGGTGTTACAATATATTTGTATTATATACACCATCACGTGTACTACGCATGCCCACTACAAACAAAGCCAGAGAACTTTACAAAATATCCTTTATTTGCATGTCAATTCTGAAAGTGCTGTGCTCTTACCGTGCAACGTTAACTTTATGGAAATAACTCTAGAATTAATCAATATGACCTAAATATCCGTGATGAAAGTGAATTCGTTTACAGTAATTCGGCCATTATTTATACGCAGCGAAAAAACAATACGCTGGTTCATGTACAATCTTGGTTCGAGTATAGGAAGAGCAATGCTAAAACATTTCGTTTTCCGTCTCTAGTGAATTGTACCGTGAATATGCCTTTGTATCGGGACAGGTAACACAAATTCATTCCCACGCGGCTTTTGTATGATGAAAGCAATTTTTTGTCAGTCAGAAATATTATTTTAATTCTATGACGTCGATTTTGACCGATCACGATTTATTTAATTACAATAGATGCCAAGCATTTAGTATTAATATATACGTATCATTAAGCGAAGAAGAGCTCAATCTTGTGTCGAAGTGATGTATATAAAGGAAATTCGAGAACGAAAATTTATATTCGACTCCTAGAAAGGCAGGAAAGTGGCGTTGAAGATAAAAATATATGTCTAATAAAATATTTCTGAATCCTCAGAAATACGAAAGCGTTTTATAAAAATGAATTTGTAGGTTCGTAAAACTTTTATGACTTTAGATTTAGTGAAGATGTAATTTAAATGTATTTTATAATAAGGACCAAGTGTATAAGAACTGAAGCTAAAAGATATTGAAACCTACATATCTGGTGATTTTTGCGTGATGCGCGCACATCGGTTGACTGCTATTATTTAACTTATATAGATAGATGATATTCATACCCCATGAAGGTCGCCAACGTGCTACTTTATACGTTTCTATATGACAAATCAGCGGAAATATCTCATTAACAATTCAACGTATAATTTTCTTATATATCAATTTGCTTCAAATGAAATAATGGATTCGTTGGATATATATTCCATTATTGTTTAAGTACTATTTGCCATCCGTAAAATCAATATGTAAATGAATTCAAATCAAATATATTTATTTGCAAGAACAAGGGTACAGACAAGTTGTTACAAGTTTCATTGTACATAGATTCACCAAGTTCTGCCTGTTAAGGCATGCAAACTTA